>JAJEJO010048013.1:0-209743 GCA_020662805.1 Glaucomys volans
ATATATATATATATATACACACACTCTAAGGTTGCAAATAATTTCTCTGGTTACATGCAGATTTTTACATGAGCCAAAAACTAATCAAGGGGTTACTATTGCTATGATCTTAGCTACCATAGTTTAAAGAACAATTCTTCTATAATGTCAAAGTTCCAGTGTATTGCCTCTCCCAACTGATCCCCTGAATAGAGATGAAGAGCAATGAACAATTGCTTCAAAATTCAATAGGCATTTCTAAGGTAGTGATCAAATTTATTCTCAAACATTCAGCCCAAGGAAATGAGAAGAGTATTCATGTTTCTCAGTTTGGGCTATTGAGGCTTTCATTCTGTCATACATTTAAAACAAATTAGTCATTCTACACTTTTCTCTTTCTCCTTCTGTGTTCTTAAAAATATTCTTAGAGTATCTCAATATTCCATTTTTTCCTATCTTCTATACTTTCCTTCCTTACACATGCTCTTCCTCCTCTTTTTCTATGTCCAGCCTTAAAAATGTGTTTAGATTTTAAGAAGCATCATGAAACATTTAACTTACCATTCAGATCATCTTCAAAATTATGAATAGACATTACGAAACTTTGAGTTTTTCCCTGCCTCCTTTTTCATATGTTTTATTTCTTTCTCCATTGCTTTTCTTTCACTGTTTTTCTCTTTGATATGTCCCCATTATTCCTCTGAAATTGTCTTACTATGGAAATTATCTATAAACAAATAGACTTACACACTCAGAATTTACCAAATAAAGTTCATAATATCTCTTCACAATTTTGAAGATGAGTTGAATGTTGAGGTGAATGTTTCATGATGCTCCTTGAAAACTAACCTCTTTGGTTTTAATTTCAATATTGTCCTCAACTGGTTTTCAATCCCCTGTTATCTAGTAGAATCAATAATTTTATTTGGCTACTTGGGGAGAATCTTTTCTATCAAGATAAACATAGATAATAGGTCTTTGGGAGGGAAAAATGTCTTCCAAGTTAAAATTTTTTTCAGGAAAATATTCATTTTCTATAAACACAATATAACATTTTAACTGTTAGAATGTACTTTTTCCAATAAGAAAGTTTTGCTGATGTTTTCCTTTCAGAAAATATGGCTATTTCATACTCCCTTTTAAAGCATCCTGCAGGGCTCATAAACCGCTCATAAAATGCAAACCTACAGAGACATTGCCTTAAATTCTTCCAGCCTGAAAAATTCTTTAATATTTCCTATGTCTTGTTTTAACATAGTACAGTCACTATTTTCATTTCCCCTTTTCCCTTATTCTGTCTTCTACCTTCATTTTTATTTTCCATTGATAACATTTCCCTCTGCATGTATATTTTTACCTCACTCTCTTTATGTCTTTACAGATTGGAAAGCACAAAAATTAGCTTTTCAATTTCTTTTTCCTTATTCAGGTTTTCTATTTCCATGTCTCTCTATACCACATCCTCTCATTCCTTTTCTTAATTTTGATTTACTTCACCTCTGTGCCCTTCTGTAAGTCCAACTCTTAAGCCATTTTTAGAAGAGGAAGAATTATTTCCCTGCATTTTATTTCTGTAATTATTCAAAACCTTCAAGCCAAGATGTTTTGGAGAGAATTATGGTTTAATTCTTTGGAATAAAAAATGCCTCTTTTCAACCATTTCAACTGTCCCCTGAGATGCTAACTTTATTATAAAAGGTATTAGAAGAGTATAGAGTGGGAATTATCAGAGTGTAGATCCAGAACCAGGGCACACTGCAAATAATTGTGGCAATGGGAGTGTTTCAGACTGGGTTTTCAAATTTTTCTATTTGTTAATGTTCTAAAGACAGAGTAGAGTAAATGAATGTTAGAGGGAATGGAGGGAGGCTAGGTGAAATCAGCAATTATAGTCCTAAGCTGCCTATCATGAATTCTTTGAAGTCTCTCATTTAATGTGTATACACTACATGAACTTTGCATTCTACTTCAGAATGTATACATGTTCATTTTTGTATTAAAATTCTCCAGAATCTCTAAGGGAAATAATTGATTCTATTAGGTGACTTTTCCCCCACTGTGCCCTCTAATTTGTGTAGCACCTTGTCAAGTATCCCTAAGGAGCAGAAGTGCCCCAGTTTGTAAGCTCAGCACCAGGGTAAGAAAATAGGGGCATCTATTACAACCTGTATACTATCTTGCTTCCTATCAGTCCCATAATTGATCAGAATCTGACTGCGTTAAACATCAGAATGGAGTAGATGACAGTGGTGACTACCTCACTGATAGATTCCTATATTCAAATGCAATGCTCTCTTTCACCAGAGAGTGAGCACCTTGAATACAGGTGTTTAAACAGGGACAAAGGGAAACTATATTGAGAATTTGAATCTAAATTATAGGGTAAGACTGGGGTTGAGATCCATCATTGCATCTGGCTCTTATCATGGTAAAATAAAAGGAAACTTTTATTTTCCTCTCAGGCATTCTGTTATTAAATTGATCATCTATATTAAGATGTAAATACATAAAAATTTAGTAGGATTATTAAGATATTTAAGTAAAACTCAAAGAATAAGTAGTAGTACACATCAGAGGTAAATATGTTGAATGAAAATTTTACTGGTGAAACAACTACAATAAACTAAAAATATCACTGAAGTAACTTGTCTTTATTGGGAATAAAAATAATTGCTCTGACTCAAATACATACAAGCAAATATTGGATAAGGACTGTACTGTACTCTGGGTAGTTAGTAGTGGTGTTGGATAGCCACAATTAAGAGATAACAGGAGGAAGGGCAGGGGAGAACTGAGTATGGAACTAAGCAGAGAGTTTTCTCTGTTGTCCTATTAGATCACATTACCTCCTATTGTCAGAGAAGGCTGACCAATAGCCATAGGAGTTCTGGGACCAATTTCAGGCATTCTTTTTCCTTACTACCATCTTGGCCACTGTCTAGCTTGGTAGTCTATTGGAATCCATCTCAGTTCCCAACTTTGGTTGGGAGATATATAAGTAATTTCTTTTTAAAATACTGATACATTGAAGAATTCATCATTATCCAAAGGCTAGTGTGTGACCCAGCATGGGCATTGCCTGGAAGGTGGTTAGAAATGAAGAATCTCAGGACCTATCCTCATATACTGAATCACAATCTGTATGTTAACAAGATCCCCATGAGTTTCATATATACATTAATGTCTCAGAAACACTGATCTAACATTTTCTTTGTTTTTCCATTCGGGGTCGCATTGCACAGGTGTCAGTGGTTTCCTGAAATGAGTTTAATTGAGGCTATTCTTTTTCTCTATTAACCCATTAATCTATATCACAGCTAATCCAACAAATATTCAAGATACCTTAGTGCTTATATTGCAGGTGAGACAGGACAGGCTAAGTAACCTATCCAAGTTCTCAAATCTAATAAATGGTGAAGATGTTGTACCTGGGTCTGGGTGTTTTAGTCAGCTTTTGCATTGCTGTGACAACAGCTTAGAGGAGAAAAAGTTTATTTGAGGCTCATGATTTTAGAGGCCTCAGTCTATAGTGGCTGACTCTATTGCTCTGGGTCCAAGGTAAGTGCCCAGTGGAGGAAAACTGCTCAGTTCATGGAAGGATCAGGAAACAGAGAGAGTGGGAAGGGACAGCAGGGATATGTACCCCTCCAAGGTATACACTCAATGACACACCTGCTCCAGTCATGCTCCACTTGCCTACAGTTACTACCCAGTCATTCAAACTAGGATGGACATGTTAGGCTACAGCTCCCAAAGTCCAATCACTTTGCCTCTGAGCATTCCTGAATTAACACAGGAACTTGTGGGGGACACATCACATGCAAGCCATAACACTGGGTCTGACTGATCCCGGAGTCTTTTTATCAGTTCTTATGCTATGTTGCTTTTTCCTGAGGTTAATTGTGGGTAATTATTTATGCATGAATAAAATAAAGCCCATTTAAAAATAAGGTTTGTAAAAAGAGCCCTTTTGAATGTGTTCAAAGAAATAGGTCAGCCAGATGCAATGGCACACACCTGTAATTCCAGCTACCCTGGAGGCTGAGGTGGGAAGAACTTGAGTTCAAGTCCAGCCTGAGCAACATAGCAAGACCCAAGTTTGAAAAAAAGAAAAAGAAAAGAAATAGAAGGAAAGAGGAAAGAAAAAATCCTAACAAGTCTTTCATTCAAGGGTTATTTAAAATACTCTTTCACACTTTGCTGGTGATGAAGCATAGAAGTGGTAAAACATGGTTGGTCCCTGGCTTTTGGTATAACTTGGGGATTGTAAGAGGACGGCATTCTTTATGCACATACTTTATCCTGCCCATCAACTGACTTGCATCTTGCTGCTGAGGCATGCTCCATCTGTTCAAGCTTGTATTGGGGCCAGGTGCTAAGAGCAGTACTGATTGTGTTCTGTTGAGGCTGCCCATATGCCTCCACACAATCTAGTTTAAGAGCTGTAAAACTATTTGCATTTGCAATCTATCAGATGGCTTTGAAGAAAACCAATGCCAACAAGACTATTTGAATGCTTTATATTTGTCAAAAGAGTGTAGAACTTATAAATTCCAATCAAATTATTAAGAAATGCTATATTTTGGGAATAACGTATTTTCCATGGAGGAGTGCAAGTGAAGAAATCCTACAGAGCATTGGGAATAATCCTGAATAATTTTGTTCTTGGAAAACTATTCAGCCACAAAAATGGAGGGAAAACCCCAGAGTGTGCTGGAGGATCCTGTGTGGTAGTAGCTCTGGGGTTGTCACCACAGGGACCTGTTGCAAGCTGAGTGTCATAAAATGTGGCTGTGCATGCTGCAAAAACATTACTTGGAGAATAGACATCTTCAAATGAGCAATGGATTAGGAACATGAAGTGAGTGTGGGACAGGACCCTGTGTCTTTAGGGTAGAACTGGGTTTGGAAGGGGCCCAATTTTCAG
Organism: Glaucomys volans; assembly: GCA_020662805.1. Taxonomy (NCBI): domain Eukaryota; kingdom Metazoa; phylum Chordata; class Mammalia; order Rodentia; family Sciuridae; genus Glaucomys; species Glaucomys volans. Next base: position 4,907 of record JAJEJO010048013.1, read on the forward strand.
TTGAGTGAGGGCAGGAGAGTTACTGATGCTTCTTGATTGGTCTCTAGGATGTTCTCACAGTTGAAGGGGACTCCTTTGGCTCATCCTTGTGGAGGGTGTGTGTTTGTTGGAGGAGGACAACTGCCTGATGGAGGATTCTTTCCTCTCCCCTGGCCCATCCTGCTTTCCCTAAAGTGACCTTCAAGTTTAGGAGATGTCCTAGCCAGATTTGCCACTGGGGAGCAGGGCCTGTTAGCGGCGCTCTCCTCACGCTCTCCATAGTCATTCTGTCTCTTCATCAGGCTCTGTCCTTAAAGCTAGCAGAGGACTCCTGCGGGAGAGAAGTCAAGCACCTCCAGGACCGAGATTTAACTTAACTCCTCCCCTCAGTTCAGAGCTAGCGGAAGTCTGAGAACTCGGAATTGGTCTCTAGAGTAAAGCTCATCGAGTTTAAACAAATCAAAAGGACAAACCCATCTTAAATGTCAGTCCAGCATCCACGGGGGCGAGTGACAGCAGGTAATTAGAAGCAATTAGTTGTTCCCCTGCCGGGAAGCCGGGCAATTACCTTTTTCTTTCTCTCTTCCCCTTCCGTCCTTCCTCTTCTCATGGAAGCGGTAGAAGTGCTCTGCTCCTAAGCAGCGGCATACACCGAACTGACCCAGGAATGAGGGATGAACCGAGCGGGGATTCGGTCTCCTCCTTCCGCCGCCGCGGTGGCCGCGGGCGCAGCAGTGCATTGTGGAGGCAGAGCGCGCCGCGGTGGCTGGAGCTGCGGCCCGGGATCGCGCGGCTGGGAGCTGTCCGAGGTGCTGACCGTCCCGCCCGCGGCCCGCCGGCGCCCTGCGCGTCCACCTGCACCCGACCCCGCCAAGTCCTGGCCTTCCTGTACCCACGGTCTGCCTGTCTTTCTCTCTTAACCCAGGAGCCGAAGGAAATCATGGTGTTCGCCCCAGGTACACTCGCACCTTGCTTTTTCACCAGGTGTGCAGGCGGGGAGCGGGGTAGAAAGGGGGAGAGGATAAGAAGAAACGGCCTTTTCTTTAGGACCTGAGCGTTTGGAGTTGCCGTGTGAGGGGCTGGAGAGTACCACCGCCTATAGCCTTCGCCCCTCTCCCCAGTCCCGCCCCATCTGTCCTCTAAAAACCTCCAGCCCTCCCTCGTCATCGTCCCGCGGCTCTGCTTTCTGCCTGGCTCTTCCATACCCCAGTCTGAGCGCAGGCACCTTGAGAACTGGGACCTTCGCCAGCAGTACAACCACCTACGCGATCGGGAGTGTGAGAGGTGCAGCAGGGTCAGTGGACTTCCAGTTGCTTCGGTGGGAATTTCCTTCGCCACTTCATCTCCTTCCACAGTAGTGGCGAAGTGACCCGGTTCCTCCAGGCCTTCCAAGGAGAAGGAGGCTAAGTAGGCGAAGTCTGGGAGAGTGAGACGAAGGGCAGAGGAGCGTCACTCTTAAAGGGTGAAAACTCCAGCCTGAGGCTGCAGCACAAAGGCTGCTACTGCGGCGCCGCTGGTGGTTGCGGAGTCTTTTGGAGCAGGTGATGAAGGACCTTGGTCTCTGCTGTTGTCTGTCCTTACAAGTTGGCGAAGAGTCAGATTTGTTTGCGGTTGGCTGACCTACCCTCGTGTGTGTGCGTGTGTTTTCGGGTGCACTCCACTGGGGCAAGGACCTGCGTGTGTGTGTGTCGGTGAGGTGGGGCTGTTAGGGAGCAGAGGGGAAAGTCATTTTTAACGTTCGACTCTCGTAGGTGAAAAGTTCTCTCCGTCGCTCCTTCTTGCTCTCGCTCTCTCGATTTAGGCTTCGTTTTCATCAACTTCTGCGGTGGGAAACAGGGAGTGGGAAAGAGTAGGCGAGCTAAACTCTAGCTTTGTTATGGGTCTTTAACTGGAAAGGTTGGCTTACATTTTGCTGTGGTCATGGGCCACAGAGAGCTGAGGAGGAAAAGCATAATGTAGTTTTAAAAGGAAAGAATTTGAGACTGGTTTCAAAAAAAATTCAGTTAGCAAAATTTGAGAAGAGGAAGTTAGCTTCCCACTCCTCCTCTTCAGGATGGTAGCTGAGGAAGCAGGTTGAAGTTTCTGTCATTTCTGAGGCTTAAGGCTGGTAATGATCTTTAGAGGAATGCCTTAGATAATTGCCCCTCTTCTGCCCAAACTAGATAATTCAGAGGAGAAACTATTCTGTACAGTAAAGGATATTCAATCAACACAGGATCAGTAAAGTTGGAAAACAACATCTCTTCGTTACATTTATAAACCACTTAACACCTGTCTGTTTTTATTTGATCCCATCACCCTGTGAAGTTAAGGAATACCATCCCTATTTTACCACCCCCAAGGAGGCTGATTCCAGATAGTCCTGCCAGGTAGGGATGTAGTTGTCTGACCTTAGGTTCAGTCTCCTTCCCCCATGCCTCATAGCCTTTCAACCTGACATGGTGTTCCACTAGCTTCACTGACCACAGGAATAGCTGCTTTTTGGTTCAGCTAAGATATAGCCAAAGGCAAATCTGATCCTTCCACCTCTTAAGTAGGCGGTAGTGTGGTGTCCAGTGTTAGGGTTATTAAATGATTTTTATCTAGGTATATTCTATAAGCATGATCATGGGTAAAGGATAGTATAATGAACAGTGGGGAATTTTTGAAGGGGAGGGAACCAACTTAATTTAACTAGTAATTAGAACAGGCTTTACTTTTCTATGTTACTTTCAAGTTTGGTATTATTGTTTATCTGTGTAGGGGGAATGTAGAAATGATTCCTGTCAAAAATGGCATTAATTGCAATCCCCAAAAATCAAAGGCCAAATGTTTTCTCTGATACGTGGATGTTAATTCACAATAAGGGAGGGTATTTTGGACTAGATAGAATAGAGGTATTTTGAACTAGACAGAGGGGAGTGAAGGGAGGGGAGGGGACATGGGGATAGGAATGACAGTATAATGAATCGAACATTATTACCCTATGTACGTATATGGTTATGTGACCTGTATAATTCTATATCATGTACAACCACACGAACAAGAAGCTATACTCTATTTATGTATGGTGTGTCAAAATGCATTTTACTGTCACGTATAACTAATTAGAACAAATAAAAAAATTTTTAAAATAGCATTAATTGCTGGGTGTGGTGCACATGCCTAAAATCCTAGCAATTGAAGGCGGGAGGATTGTGAGTTCAAAGCCAGTCTCAGTAATTTAGCCAGGTCCTCAGCAACTTAGCAAGACCCCCCTGTCTGTGAATAAAATATAGAAAAGGACTGGGGATGTAACTCAGTGATTAAGCACCTCTCAGTTCAATTCCTTTTACCAAAACAACAAGAAGAAAAGGCATTAATCAACTTACGTAGGGATAGGTACAGAAAAGAAACCTATAAACAATTTTGAAACACTTCTTCAATTCTGAGGTTTTCTTGGAACCTCTTATTGCATTTTGGAGCAATAAGAACAGGGTGCTAAAACATTATGCTATTTTACCTTCCCACTAACAGCTTATATGTTTGTTTTAAATTTATTTTTACCTATTTTTACTTTTTATTTTTAATATGTTCTAATTGGTTATACATGACAGTAGAATGTATTTTGGCACATTGTATATAAACCAAAGGCCAAATGTTTTCTCTGATAAGCTTATATGTTTTCTAACTCGTATAGTGATATTATTCTGAAGGAAATTGAGAACAATGAGTTGCTTTTTAACCCCAGATTTTCAGCACTATACTCTCACTTCTTGTATATCATTCTCCTAAATCTCTGTAATTTTGGAATCCAGATGTTTTGTACTGGTTCAGGGGAATACTCTCCCACAGCTTAACTCTAATCTAACCTAACATTCAGGAAGGGGAGGAATAGACCACATACTAAGATCACTCCAAAATTAACAAAAGGGTAAAAATAGCAATAAATTAGCAATGAGCTATTTATAAAATTGGGTTAGTGGGTACTGTGCTTTTCAAAACGTATTGTAGATTTTTGAATTTTAACAAAAGTAAGAAAGAACCCTGAGATATAATTCTGCCCTTGCCTCTCGGCTAAATGGCCTGATTTTAATGGTTTTCTTTGCTTGTCTTAAAGGCAAAGGTGAACAGTCATGAGGATTCATATAGTAAATATATATCCAGAAATATAAGGAAATGAGAGGGAATTGGAATGGGACTCTATATTTCCCTAGTTGAAATTAGTTCTTATCATATTGTATAAAATATATTCACAGTGTCTAGTTCCAGTTAGACCAAAGACTTAAGGAATAGAACTTAAGTTGGACAGGATCTTTGGATGGTTTCTAGTTTGTGTAGTACAGACAATTCAATTATTTACCTTTCCTCTCTCTTATATCATTAGTGGGCATTGTATTTTAGGAGGATTTTAACTTTGTGCATACTAATTTTTAAACTCCTTAAAGGTAAGGACTCATAACTGTTACATTTTTAAGGATTCAGATGCCTGAAATCTATCACTCATTACTTATTCCCTCTAAGGGATCTACACGAAATTAATAACAGTTAAATGGGGAATAAGGCATGTTAATTTCTCTGTAAGTACCTAAAAAAATGGAGGTTAAGCTAAATTGGAGCAGATGGCTTAGGCTAAAGGCTAAAATGAGGCCCTGCTTCCTTTTTCTAAATCTCTTTATTCTTCCACCTGCCATTTCCCCAAACGGATGGTAAAAATATTTCTAGAGCATTGTGAGAAGATTTATATTCATGTCATGAGGGCTAAGAGAAGGGCAGTACAACCAATACAGAGAAACATTTTTGCTCCCATTTGTAACACTAAATTGACCCAGGTTACTTAGTGTGTGATTGTTTTGCTCAGCTTTTTCACTGCTATGATCAAAAGACCTGACAAGAGCAATTTTGGAAGAAAAAGTTTATTTCGGGGATCACATTTTCAGAGGTATCAGTTCCGAGACAGCCAGCTCCATTCCTCAGGGCCTTGGGTAAGGCAAGAATATCATAACAGCAGAGTGTGGTGGAGGAAAGTAGCTGGGACCATGGCACCAGAAAGCAGAGAGAGGGAGGGAGGGAGAGAGAGAGAGAAAGAGAGAGAGAGAGAGAGAGAGAGAGAGAGAGAGAGAGAGAGATAGAGATCCTCTCAACATGACAAAATATAAACCCCAAAGGCATACCACAATGATCCACCTCCTCCATCTACACCAAGCCTATAGTTACCACTTGGTTAGTCCTTATCAGGGGATTAATTAGCTGATTGGGCGAAGGTTCTCATAATCCAATCATTTCTCTTCTAAACCTTCTTGCTTTGTCTCACACATGAGTTCTTGGGGGATATCTCACATCTAAACCATGACAGTGATCATAACAAAAGTTTCCATTTAGGAAAATAGAAGTGTGGAGAGGAGATGTCTGGCTTTCCTATGTGGGGCTGTTGCTTTTGTTTGTGGAGTGGGCATAGCAAGGCACTCTTTTCTATTTATAGACAAGTGGGAAAAAGAAAGACCACTGACTGTTGATACTAAAGTTGACAAAATACACAAGAACAGTCAGAGTGTTCCTTGGCCTAATTCCAGGAGGAAAAAGAAGATATATTCACAAATATAAATGTCTTTTTAGTGCCAGTTTCACCCAAAGAATTCTAGACTCTGAACAATCAGGTTAGTAACTCCTGCTTGGAGGAAGGGCTAATTAAGAACAGAGAATGAAATGGAAAGTAAGGACAGAAGTTGCCTTATGTCTGGGCAGTTCTTCACTCCTGCCAATGATTAGCAAATATTTCAGGGATTAATGGGCCTCTCTTGTGGATGAGCTCAATATATATACTTAACTTGTTTGGATTTACTTCAAGTCAGATGCTTTGTCAGCAAAAAATTATTTTTTTGTCTATAAATTAGGCAACATATGGTGACAAGAATTACATGAGAGTATAAAACTGCTGTAATTATAAGCAATTAGGCAAACTCTAAAATCTAAGCTTAGTGTTAAGAGTACTTAGCCCCAATATTTCTAGAGAAAGTTATCTCAGATATTTCAGAAAATATTTATTGCAGGCTATAGTTTTTTATTCATTTATATAAATCTCTTATCAAATCCTGAGAGATTGTTGAATAAATTATATAGCAGAATGCCTTAACTGCTGGGTTTATAATCTGCCAACTCAATAAATCCTCTTCTGTTAGCATAGTTTTTCAAAAGAAACATTAATTCATTACTAAAAAATTTACATACAGTAGAATTGATCCTTTTGGCATATAGATCTATGAATTTTAATACATTTATAGATTCATGCAATGACAGAGCAATTTCATTGCATTAATTGCTTTTTTCATGTTACATGTTATCAGTGAATCCTTCCACTAATCCCTAACTCCTAACCCCTGGTTATCACTGATTGGTTTTCTGTTCCTAAAGAGTTGCTTTTCCATTGAATTTGTATAGCACTTTTGAAACTATGGCCATTTTGACAATATTAATTCTGCCTATCCAAGAACATGGGAGATCTTTCCATCTTCTCAGATTCTCGTTAACTTCTTTCTTTAGCGTTCTGTAGTTCTCATTGTAGAGGTCTTTCACTTCTTTTGTTAGATTGATTCCCAAGTATTTTATTTTTTTTTTGAGGTTATTGTGAATGGGGTTGTTTTCCTAATTTCTCTCTCAGATGATGCATCACTTACGAATAAAAATGCATTAGATTTATGAGCATTAATTTTATATCCTGCTACTTTACTGAATTCATTTATGAGTTCCAGAAGTTTTCTGGTGGAATTCTTAGGGTCTTCTAAATAGAGAATCATGTCATCAGCAAATAGGGATAGTTTGATCTCTTCTTTTCCTATTCGTATTCCTCTAATTTCCTTGGTCTGTCTAATTGCTCTGGCTAGAGTTTCAAGAACAATGTTGAATAGTAGTGGCGAAAGAGGGCATCCCTGCCTTGTTCCAGTTCTCAGGGGGAATGCTTTCAATTTTTCTCCATTTAGAATGATGTTAGCTGTGGGCTTAGCATAGATAGCCTTTACAATGTTAAGGAATGTCCCCACTATTCCTATTTTTTCTAGTGTTTTGAGCATGAAGGGGTGCTGTGTTTTATCAAATGCTTTCTCTGCATCTATTGAAATAATCATGTGGTTCTTGACTTTAAGTCTGTTGATGTGGTGAATTACATTTATTGATTTCCGGATGTTGAACCAACCTTGCATCCCCCAGATGAAACCCACTTGATCATGGTGCACTATTTTTTTAGTATGCTTTTGTATGCGATTCACTAAAATTTTGTTAAAAATTTTTGCATCTATGTTCATTAGGGATATTGGTCTGAAATTTTCTTTCCTTGATGTGTCCTTCTCTGGTTTTGGTATCAGGGTGATATTAGCTTCATAGAATGAGTTTGGAAGGGTTCCCTCCTCCTCTATTTCATGAAATACTTTGAGGAGTATTGGAATGAGCTCTTCTTTGAAGGTCTTGTAGAACTCGGCTGTGAATCCATCCAGTCCTGGACTTTTCTTTGTTGGTAGGCTTTTGATGACTTCTTTTATTTCATTGCTTGAAAGTGATCTATTTAAGTTGTGTATGTCCCCCAGATTCAGTTTGGGTGGCTCATATGCCTCTAGGAACCTGTTGATGTCTTCCATGTTTTCTATTTTGTTGGAGTATAAATTTTCAAAGTAGCTTCTTATTATGTTTTGTATTTCAGTTGTGTCTGTTGTAATATTTCCATTTCCATCACGAATTTTAGTAATTTTGAGTTTCTCTCTCCTTCTCTTCATTAGCGTGGCTAAGGGTTTTTCAATTTTGTTTATTTTTTCAAAGAACCAACTTTTTGTTTTGTCAATTTTTTGAATTGTTTCTTTTGTTTCAATTTCGTTGATTTCAGCTCTGATTTTGATTATTTCCTGTCTTCTACTACTTTTGGTGATGATCTGTTCCTCTTTTTCTAGGGCTTTGAGCTGTAATGTGAGGTCATTGATTTGTTGACTTTTCATTCTTTTATTAAATGCACTCTCTGCAATGATCTTTCCTCTTAGCACTGCTTTCATAGTATCCCAGAGATTTTGATATGTTGTATCTTTGTTCTCGTTGACCTCTAAGAATCTTTTAATTTCCCCCTAATGTCTTCTGTTATCCTTGCATCATTCAATAGCATATTATTTAATCTCCAGGTGTTGGAGTAATTTCTGTTTTTAACTTTATCGTTGATATCTAATTTCATTCCATTATGATCTGATAGTATACAAGGTAGTATCTCTATGTATTTGCTAAGAGTAGCTTTGTGGCATAACATATGGTCTATTTTAGAGAAGGAGACATGAGCTGCTGAGAAGAATGTGTATTCGCTTTTTGCTGGATGGAATATTCTATATATGTCTGTTAAGTCTAAATTAGCTATTGTGTCATTGAGTCCTATGGTTTCTTTGTTCAATTTTTGCTTGGAAGATCTGTCCAACGGTGAGAGAGGAGTGTTAAAGTTCCCCAGTATTATTGTGTTTTGGTCTATTTGGTTCCTGAAATTGAGAAGGATCTGATTGACGTACTTGGATGCACCATTGTTTGGTGCATAAATATTTATGATTGCTATGTCTTGTTGATTTATGCTTCCTTTAAGCAGTATGAAATGTCCTTCTTTATCCCTTATGACTAACTTTGGTTTGAAGTCTGCTTTATCTGAAATGAGGATGGAAACCCCTGCTTTTTTACTCAGTCCATGTGCATGGTAGTTTTTCATGTTTTTAACACTATCTTTTTTCAGAGTAAAAGTTTTCACTTTCAATAGTCCAACAATTTTTACTTTTGGTCATACTTTTTAAGACTTATCTTAATTAGTCTGTTTAATCTCAGGTGCTATAGATATTTTCTCATGTTTTCTTCTCAAAGCTTTATAATTTTACATTTAGATCTGTGATCCATATCTAGTTGATTTTTAAATTTTTTATTAAAAATTAAAATTTTTATTTTTTTATAATTGTACTTCTCTATGGGTTATAGTGCGGCATTTTAACACATGCATGTAGATGTACTGATTAAATCAAGATAGGTAGTGTTCTTTCTTATCATTTCCTTATGTTTGGAGACTTTGAGTACCTCTCTTCTAATTCTTCATAAAATGTGTAATAGGTTATTATGAACCATAATTACCCCTGTACTGGGGAGCACTAAAACTTACTGCATTTCTCTGTGTTTTGATATTCATTATCCAACTTCCCTCTATCGGCCTCCCCCTCCACACTTCCCAGACTCTAGCAATCACAATTCTATAGTCACTTTGACAAGTTTAGCTGCCATATATGAGAGAGAAACATGTGGTATCTTTCTGTGTCCAACAGATTTCACTTAACATAATGTCCTCTAATTTCATCCATTTTTTTTCTGAGGACAAGATTTTATTCTTTTTTATTAGTTCATTTTAGTTATACATAGTATTAAAGTTCATCTTGACATAATTATACAAGCATGGAATAGAATTTGTTCTAATTCAGTGGATTTAATTCTTTTTATAGCTGAATAGTTTTCCATTGTATATTTATGCCACATTTTCTTTTATCCATTCTTTAATGGGCACCTAGATTGATTCCATATTTAGCTATTGTGAATAATGCTGCAATAAACGTGTGAGTACAGGCATCTCTTTGATACGCTGATTTCATTTCCTTTGGATATGCACCAAGACATGGTAGATCTGTTTTCAGTTTTCTGAGGAAGCTCTACAGTTCTCCATAATGACTGTATTAATTCATATTATTCCTAACAGTGGGTCAGAGTTTTCTTTTCTACATATCCATTGCAACATTTATTATTTTTGCCTTTTAACAATAGCCATTTTAACTGGAATGAGATGATATCTTTAACTGGAATGAGATGATTTGCATTTCCCTGATGGATAATGATATTAAACATTTTTCATTTATTTGTTGGCCATTTGTGTTTGCTCTTCAAAGAAATATCTAATAAGATCATTTGCCCACTTTTAATTTGGATTATTTTGGATTGTTGAGTTTTTTAAGTTCCTTATATGTTCTGGATATTAATCTTTGGTCAGATGAATAGCTTCCAAATATTTCTGTAGGTTGTCTCTTCATTCTGTCATTTGTTTATTATGCTGTGCAGAATCATTTAATTTGATATAATTTTACTTGTCAAGTTTTGCTTTTCTGTGTGAACTTTTGGAATCATATACAGAAAATCTTTGCCTCAATCAATATTTTAAAATCTTTTTCCTATGTTTTCTTTCACAGTTTTATGGGTTTGAGTCTTATATTTAAGTTTTTAATTCATTTTGAGTATTTTTGTATGCAGTGAGAGGTAAGGTCTAGCTTCATTTTTCTGCTTATGGATAAACAATTTTCTCAGACCATTTTTGAAGAGGTTGCTCTTTCTCCAATGTATGGTCTGGGTGTCTGTCAAAAATGAATTGACAATAGATACATGGATTAATTTCTGGGATCTGTATTCTGTTCCATTGTTCTATGTGCCTCTTTTTATGCCAATACCATGTCTTAATTACTGTGGATTTGTAGTGTTTGGGAGTCAAGTATGGTGATCCCTGTTCTTTTGTGCAGAATTTCTTTGACTAATTCGGTCTTCTGTGGCTCCATATAAATTGTAGAAGTGATTTTTATATCTCTGTAAAGAAATTTATTGTTATTTTCACAGGAATTGCAGTGCATCTGTAGATCACTTTGAGTTGTATGGACATTTTAACGATATTAATTACTTCAATCCATGAACATGGGAGGCCTTTCCATTTTTTTTTGTCTGTGTCTTCTTTAATTTCTTTCATCAGTGATTGGTAAGTTCTCTTGTAGTATTGTAGAGATCATTTATTTCCTTGATTAAATTTATTTTTAAGGTATTTCATTTTGGGGGGTAGTTACCGTTAATGAGATTTCTTTCTCACCACAGTGACATTGTTTAATTTTCAGTTATTTGGGGATTGCCCAGATACCATTTTGTTATTTCCTTCTAGCTTAATTTCTTTATGTTTAGAGAACAAACTTCCTATGACATTAACTGTTATAAATTTGGTAAGATATGTTTATGAGCCATAATGTGGTTTATCTTGGTAAATGCTTCATATACACATGGAAAGAATTTATATTCTGCTCTTTTTTTGGTGGATTCTTCTTTTATATACTAGCTGATATTCAGCCTGATAATTCTATTGATTACTAGGAGAGAAATACTGAAGTCTTTAGCAAAAATTGTGGATTTTTTCTCTCTTTTTTTCCTTCCTTCCTTCCTTCCTTCCTTCCTTCCTTCCTTCCTTCCTATTCTGGGAATTGAACCCAAGGACTCACATTTACTAGACAAGCTCTCTACTACTGAGCTACATCCCAACCCTGGTCTCCCACTATTTAAATAAATTTGTTAGGAGCAAAAGTCCACCATGTTGCCTAGGAAGGCCTCAGACTTGTGATCCTTCTTCCTCAGTCTCCCAAGTACCTGGGATTACAGGTGTGTGCCACCATGCTTGGACATTTCTCTTTTCTTCTTCACTTTTGACTATATCTATTTCAGCTCTCTTATTTAGTGCATATGCATTTAAGATTGTATCTTGGTGAATTGATAATTTGATCATTAAGTAGTATCCCTCTTTATTACTATTAACCTTGTTCTGAAGTCTATTTTGACTCATAACAATCAGGGTTTTTTTTGATCTGTGGTTGCATGATACAATGGAGTTTCATTATTTGAAGATTCCCTATATGTGAATTTTTCTATTCACTGTAATTTATTTGTAACTAAAAATTTCATGCAGGCATGTGCAGAGTGGCCAAAATTTTGAGTCGCTCCACATATATGTGGCATATTATTGGGTCATGTTTTTTAATTAGAGGTAGAATTTTAAAGGTTGTTTAAATTGGTTATTTTGACTGCTGCTGTGATTTGGATTTGAGGTGCTCCCCGCAAAGTTCACATGTCAGACCATTCAGAAGTGAAATGAGAAGATTATGAGGGCTGTAACCTAATCAGTGGATTAATCCATTTGATGGATGGATAATTTGAATGGACTACTGAGTGGTAACTGTAGGCCAGTGTAGGCCATAGATGGAGAAAGTGGATCACTGGTGGCATGGACATGGTGCCTCTCTTTCTCTCTCTGCTTCTTTGCTGCCCTGAGCTGAGCAGTGCTCCTCTATCACACTGTCCTGCCATAATTTTCTGCTTGACCTTGGGCCCAGATCAATGGAGTCAGCTAACCATGCAACCAAACTTCTGAAACTATGAACCCAAAATAAACTTTTCCACCTTTAGGTTGTTATTTTCAGGTATTTTGGCCATGGCAATGCAAAACTAACAGAACTGCTTAGATCACTTTCTCCTATAATGATTTTCTATTATCATTTAAATTATTATTATTTTTTGTGGTGCTGGGGATTGAACTCAGGGCCCTTGTACATGTGAGGTAAACACTCTATCAATTAAGCTATACCCCCAGTCCCTAAATTACTTTTTATCATTTGAAAATTTGTGTTGTTATGATTTTAGTACTTCTAGGAAGTATAGCTAATCACAATGAATAAATAACTCACACTCTGGTACAGTAGTTATATTAATTTGTTTTATATAACTTCCTAGTCTTTGTATAAATGTATATCTCTTCTTTTTAAATAAAACATTATCCTGACATGCCTATTACTTTATGACATGATTGTTTACACAAGGTACCATTATCTTCTTTTCATGCCATTCAGTTGTCTCTTACATATTATTTTTTTTAAAGACAGTGCAAAAGGTGTCATTCTTTCCTTTTAACTCAAATAATAGCAGTGAAGGCTCAGAAGCCAGACCAATTTTAGGTCACAGAACAAGGATTTGAAATTGGGTCTACTTATTTCCTATAATATATGTATTTATTAAATCAATAGGAAGCAATAATTTGTACAAAACAATTTTGATATGAATGACAAAAATATGTACTTATAAAACTGGTCTCCTTTGGAGAGAATGTTCTGTATAGTAAACACTTTTTCCAAGTTAGAGGAGGCCAGGCACTCTTCTCTCAGACAGACCACAGAGAAAAGGACTCTGTTGTCCTTGCACAGTTCCTGGGTTCTTCATCCACCCAGGCTGCCTCTCTCAGTGATGGAGAGTAAAAAAATGTATCCATGCCAAAAGTTCTCTGGGAGAACAAGGTTCTGTAAGTGTACACAGGGCTTTAAGGTTGTAAGACATTTATATTAACTATGTGCCACATGCAGAAACTTTCTTAGGTTGAGGATACATGGCATAAGGGAAGGTGTATTCTCTCTCCATAGGGGGGATGAGAAGATTTTAGTTATTCCATAGCAATTCAAATATGAATTGAAGTTGGTTGTTATAGGAGCTTGAGTTTGGGAACAGATAGACTTAGTTTCAAATATCTCACTTTTGCCATTTCTACAATTAATGGCCTTGGGTGAATTATCCAATATTGCAGATTTGCTCATTTATTTGTGAAACAAAAATCATAATATATATTTTCCAGAGTAGTAATGAAGATAAAGATGAAAAGTATACTATTCATAATAGCAAAGATATGGAATCTACACAGGTGCATCAATGGATAAAGAAAATACAGTACACATATACACATGGAATATTTTTCATAAAAATGAATCCCTTTACTTAAAGCAAAATGGAACTGAAAAGCATTGTGTATGAAGTAAGCTAGACACAAAAGGAAAAACACCACATATTCTCTCTCCTATAAGGGAGTTAATAAAAAGTCAACTTGAATATAGAATTGATACTAGAGAAAGGGTAGGGTGGGGGAGATAAAGAGAGTTTGGATAACAGGTACTGAAAAAATGTTAGATAGATGAAATACATTCTAGTGTTTCACAGTAGAGTGGATGCACAGTGCACAATAATTTGTTGTATATTTTATGAAGATCCAGAGAGAGAAACTCAAATACTCCATAAAAGCTTGATGATAGGGAGATGAAAATGCAAATTGCCCTGATTTGACCACCTTTTGCTGTATGAATGCATTGAAATATCTCACTGAATCCTATTAATATGTATAATTAACATGTCACTGAAAAAAATTTAAAAAGTAAAGTTGAGCAGAAAATAAAAATGAAGTACCTGGCCCAAAGTAGACTAAATCGTAACTATTGCCAATGTTATTGTTGTTTTAAAGGGGAATATCTAATACTGTGTATTTTGCATATATATGATCTTAAATTTGCATCATCAGTCTTGGGAAGCTACACGTTTGGCTCTTTCTGTGGAAGAATATTGGCTTGCGGGATCACCACGTTACCTGGGTAGAGGTTATGAAACTTTAAAGCAAAATGCTATGACAAGCTGAATTGATGATAAAGCAGATGTCTGAGTGCACCCTGGGATGAATAAGTCATGAATCATAGAAAGTTGCTGTTTAAAGGCTAGCAGCTGCATGCTTGCTAGCAGATGGCCATCTTGCTGATCTGAATAATTCTGATCTTGTCTAAATTTAAAAGCTCAATGCATTTAGGTATGAGGATGTATGCATAAGAGCACCCAATAGCCCTGGGTGGTGCTTGTCTGGTGAGGGCATCATGCATTATGTTTTTAATACTTCACTGCTTAGTCAGGGTAAATTTGTATTTTGAGGTATTGTTTAGCATTCATTATCCTTTTTTTTTTTTGAGACCTACTTTCCCATTTTGTGGCCTTATGTCATAGCCATTCACACATTCTTAGAGATTATCCTTTGAGCATTGTCTTTGGTCCTTTGTGGATATTCTTAGGAAGAAAGCCACAAACATTGTGAAACAACAACATAGTCACTAGCTAGGAATTAGGAGAGGGTTGGAGTTTAATTACAAAAACACCAACTTACTATGTGACTCTGAGTCTGCCTCTTTTACAATTATGTTCCAAAGGGTCATTTGCAACATTTCTGGAGGTTCAGCATCTTAGCTCTCAGTAAAGACTTGTACTTTCTAGACAAACATCAGAGGACATGAGAATAAGAAGGCCATGGACCCTATATGGAATCAACATAGGTACTCATCAACAGAAAAAGAAAATATAAAGAAGACCCACTGTGTGCCAGATGTGTCACCTGCATTTTTCAAAAGGGAACAACTCTATCACCATACATGCCAAACAAGAATCTTCTTTCTTCAACTTTGTGGCAGAAGGGCTGTCCTATATTCCTAATAGTCACATTTGATCTACTTGCTGAAAGAAACAGACAAAAGTGAAATGCATTCTCCTATTCCTTTTAAAATTACATTGTTTCAAACATAAAAAGTAGTTCTTATGATATTCCAGAAATATGCTCAGATTCTGAATGTAATATTTCTGTGCTGGACAAGTAGGATGGATCTGTTTTATATTTAGACAGAAAGCCTTTATGAATCCACATCTTGTGTTGTCAGAAAAGAGTTGTTAATTTTTATCTCCATGGAATTTATTTCTAAGCTTCTTGTGCATTTATTCCTGTCTTCCCATTTTAATTTTACATTTTTGTGTGAATAAAAAGTGAAATTATGTGTTTACTTCAGTTCTGTAGATGAGATTTTAATCACCACTAACCAGGGAGTTTAGCCTGAAGTTCCCTATAGCCTTAATTGTAGTCTGACTCATGCTTCAGAATACATTACTTCACCACATGATCAGGCCATGCTATGCAAGTCAATAAATAATAGTTATTTCACTTCAAAAATAATGTATGTCAAGAAGAACAGTCTCTACTTATCTTGCCATTCTTTGTTGTGCCTACAGGCCAATGCTAGTTGCATGGAGCAGTTGGTCATTAGTATGGAACTTAATAAAAATTAAGTATGACCACTTCTTCATCTACCTATCCACCTTAAACAGGGGCAGATCTCTCAGTGAAGGTAACATGTTCCTGGTCAGGTGTGTTAGTCAGCTTTGCATTGATGTCATCAAAATTCCTGACAAGAACAAATTAGAGGAGGATATGTTGTTGGGGGCTCATTGTTTCAGAGGTTAGCCATCTCCATTACTCTGGGTATGAGAATAAGGTAGAACATCATGGTGGAAGGGTATGATGGAGGAAGGCTGCTCAGCTCATGGCAGCCAGGAGGCAGAGAAGAAGCACAAGTATTCAGGGACAAAACTAGTTTCTAGGTGCATACCTGCAGTAACCTGCTTCCTCTAACCATGCCCCTGCCTGCCTAGAGTTACCATGCAGTACATTAATACTTTCAAATTATTAATCCATTAAAGGGATTAAATCATCAGTTAGATTATAGCTTTTATAATCTAATCATTTCACCTCTGAACATTTCTGTATTAACACATGAGTTGGGGGGGGGATTCTCATACCTATACCATAGCACCTAGGGAAGACACATAACTGCCTTGCTGGGAATGGGGCTGGGGAGATCAGGTAAGTCCATAAATAGGTGAGTGACAAGAGGGGATAAATACATTAGATAACTTCATTCATTTATTTAGCAAACATTCACTGCCTGTCTTCTATGACTCACACACTCTGCTAGGTAGTAGGCACTAGGATTTTAATATAAAGTACACTAAAGGGTTAGAGTTTTAAGATTGAAGGGCAAAGAATCAAGGCGCTTGGAGAAGGGGAATGGGTCACTACTTCTTGGGGGGAAGTGACTCTCTTGCCCTGGGTCTGATTCTTCTTGGAGAGCCAACACTTGGAGGATGGATAGAACCTTGATTCTATAGGGCTACTCTCTTCACAGACAGGCCCTAGCACAGTTTGGTCACATGTGTGTGAATGCTGGAGTGGGGGTGGGGGGACAGAGATACTGAAGGAGAAAGAAAATCATTTTTATTGTGTCCTTTATGTGCATAAATGAACTTTATAAAGAAATAGCTCTAATACCTTTGAGTGATAATAAAGATGCCCACGATGAGGGAGCATATTAAAGATCTGAGAAGAGATACTCTAAGGGGAGCAGGTGCTTTAGATCTGGGCCTTGATCTAGTTCCTGAAGTTATCTTCTGCTTGATGTCATCTCCCTTTAATGACCACTGCCACCACCAGGTCAGGACAAAGGTCAAGCTAAGTTCCCTTCAAAGAGGTGCCTCCAGCATGGGTAGATGTACTTTTTCTTAACTTCTCTAAGCATAGCTAAGGAAGACTTTTATTAAACACCAGAAGAACATCCAAAGAAGATTAGGTTACAAATTTCTCAAAAGGCTCAAGATTCTGATCTCATCAGAGATACTTTGTATCTTAGTCCTTATTCCAGATCACCCAATACTCTTTGTGCTGTGGCTCAGGGGTTCTTAGTGCTGGCCACACACTAAAATCACATGGGAAACTGGGTTACATGTGGAGTGTAAAGGTTGTACAATCTATAGGGTTGTACCCTAAGGATAAGTATTTTTTTAAAGCTGTCCTGGTGATTGATCATGCAGTTGAGCTGCAAAGCACTGATAATAACCTCAAAAGGCAGGCACAATAGGCAGGCTGCTCGTCTGACTCTTTGCTCCTCTTGTGTATCTCCTCTTAGCACTTGTGCTTGGCACATGTTGTGTGAATGAATGAATGAACACATGGCCATCTTTCTTTTTACCTTAATATCTTCCCATTAAAGTAAAAACCAAGAGATAATTTTAACTCTGCTTCCTTGCACCCAGGTTCCTACCCTGGTTAGAGGAACACACTTGTCATTGACAGCTTTATAAGACCATCATTCTTTAGATATAGAATCATCTTGTCCCACTTCTGCATGGGGAAATCTTAATCATTCAATGATCACAGAACTCATGCAAGCAGTATCACATTCACCAACTAGCAGGAGGGTTTGCAAACTCTCAGGCAGTTGAGTCCTGCCTTTGTGTTTAGGTGGAGGATACATGAGCCAGCATAGTCCTCCAGTATAGGGGACAACAGGCAAGAGCCAGGACCACCTGGTGGGACACCAACCGTGGTCCTGCACCTAGGACCTTAGTGACAGTGTTCTCTCTCTCTCTCTCTCTCTCTCTCTTTTTTTTTTTTTTTTTTTTGTGGTGCTGGGGATTGAACCCAGGGCTTTGTGCTTATGAGGCAGGCACTCTACCAACTGAGCTATATCCCTGGCCCAACAGTGTTCTCTTGCCTGGCTATTACTCACAGACATGACTTTTAGATGGACAAAAAGTCAGAGGGGAAGAAGGAATAAGACAGAACTCACTAAATATGTGCTCAAAGATGTCCTTGCCAATTACATTCTAAGCAGCATTTGGTATTCCTTTGGACAGTCATCTGGGTTGAATGTAGAAATAGGAAGAGTTGTCTTGGTTTCACAATTCAGAAGCCCATATCATTGCAAATTTCAAACACAGAAGGAAAAAATTAAAGTAAGTATAGTATTGAGTCAGTTTTCCCTTAGGCTTAAGGTTTTTTTTTTTTTTATTATTTGACATAGAAGCAATTTGTGTACGGTAAAATAAAAACAAAATTTATTATTTATAGAGTATCTATATGATTCATCAGCCTGATAATAAATATTTAAAATTATTTAATATGCTAAGTGGCTCACATTGTTTTGAGAATCCTGGAATTGAATTGCCCACAGGTTTGTGATATTATTATAAAAGGTGAGGAAAAGAATACATATATAATCAAATATAAGCTATATGTATAAAATATCTTCATATCTTTAAAATATAATTCAAAGTTAATATGTGAATTATGACTTGGAATCAAAAATTTGTATGTGATAAAATGTTTTTCTACTTATCTGTTCTTTGAGAAAAGTGGCTTAGTCTTTCTGAGCCTCAATCTACCTAATTATAAGATAGTAATAATGATCTCTCTTTTCATATACACTGGCAATCATGATTCAAAAAGAAACTTACTGTAAAATGTGCTTAATGGATTACACAACACATATACATCAAAGTTATAGTTTTGTATTTAAGGTTTTTTTTTTAACCTTAAACAGAGACTTACCTTGCATGAATCTATCAGAAACGAAACTCCCATGATCTTTTTAGGCATTTTATCAGCCTTTTCTATGAACCCGCTGCTGTTACTGAGCTATATTCCTTCCTTTCTTCCTTCTTTCCTTCCTTCCTTCCTTCCTTCCTTCCTTCCTTCCTTCCTTCCTTCCTTCCTTCTTTCCTTCCTTCCTTCCTTCCTTCCTTCCCTCCCTCCCTCCTTCTTTCCTGCGTTCCTTCCTTCCTTCTGTCCTTCCTTCCCTCCTTCCGTCCTTACTTCGTATCAGGGATTGAACCAAGGGGCACTTAACCACTGAGCCACATCCCCAGCCTTTTATTAAAATGTTTTATTCTGAGACAGGGTCTTGTTAAGTTGCTTAAGGCCTCACTAAATTGCTGAGCTTGGCTTGCAATGCTCCTGCCTCAGCTTCCTGAGCTGCTGGGATTACAGGTGTGAACCACCTCGCCCACCTGAATTGTTGTATTTCACTGCATCCCTAAGACCAACATACCCTGAAGCCATAGTTAGTGTCTGAATTGAACTATCTGAACTTTCCAAGGGATACATGGGTGCAGTTTTTAAGATAATTTGTTTCTCTGTTGTGTTAAATAATGTACTTTCTTAAAATTGATTTGCTTGGGAGACCACCTACAGTTTTTCTTATGTAGTCAACCACTTTTCCTAATTAGCGTTTTCTCTTTTTACAAAAGAAAGAGGTAGAGCACATCCTTCTCTAATCATACATCACCCTGGGAGGCACCACTCTCAGGAAAGGATCTTAAGCCTTAGCATCTTGTTGCAGCATTTGCATTTTGCAGAGTCTACAGGATTTTTGCACTTGATTTCCACAGTACTTTTCCTTTGGAGGTTGTTGCGGTGTCCACACTGTCTAGGGCAGTGGTTCTCCACCTGAGGTGATTTTGTCTCTCCTTCCCCTCCCTTCTCTAAGGGACATCTGGCAAAGTCTGGTGATATTTACACTTGCCACAACTGAGTGGTGTTACCAGCAGGGCCAGGTGTGCATTTTGCAGAGTTTACTACAAAATGGAAATGTAAGGCCCTTGTTCAAGAAGCAGGGAAAAATGTCATTAAAGTTCCGGTTACATAAAGGACATTTTCCTTTCTTCTGTTAGTTTCTCTCTTGACTTATCAAGGTGCTTTAAATTTGCTATTTAATGATTTTCTAAGTAAAGAAAAATTCTGTATTTCAATGTTTAGCATAAGTTTTATCATCACCTTAATACTGTGCAATACTAGTTTTAATTACAAACGTGGATCAGATGATGAATCACAAAATTCCACAATTTGAGTTTCATAGCTTGCACATATGCATATGTATTTCTCACCAGAACAGTGGAATTGCTGCACAAACTTAACTGAATGAACTGTGTTTATTTCACTTCTTGATTTGCATATGTTCTACCAACATGCTCTACTTCGTGCTTACTGATGAGTCAGGAAAGACTGAAAGGAAAAGGAACTACGGGTACCCTTTCTTTCCCTGTTTTTCTGTGTCAATTTCATTGTAAGTGGTTGGTTAATTCAGGGATGCAACAAGAGCACAAAAGATGATGGGGGTAATAAGGGGGCATTAGGGAAGAATAGAGCTACTTTAGGTACAGGGGAGAGAGAGGAGGGGAAGAGATGTAGGGGTAGAAAGGATAGTAGAGTGAAACAGACATTATTACCTCATGTACATATATGACTGCATGACTGATGTGATTCTAAAATATGCACTATCAGAAAAATGAGAAATTATACTATTTATGTATGATTTATCAAAAATGCATGAATGCATTCATTCTACGGTCATGTACAACTAATTAGAACAAATAAAAAATTAAAATATAAAAAAGTTAGACTTATAAATGTCCAATAAATGTCAAATGTTGTTCCATTATATTAGTAATCAAAAAAAATTAAAAGTAAAATAAAGGCAATAATATTCTTCAAAAAAAAAAGATGATAGAGTCAGTTGATCATTCAAACATTATCTTGTTTCTGTGTTCCAAGCAAGTTGTGGTTCAAACAGAAAGGATGCCTCCCCTCAACCATTTCTCAGTTGTAGATGCCACACATTTACCTTGTATAGCCATCCCTGAGTTTTCCACAGGGGGTAGGTTCCTGGACCCTCAGTGGCTATCCAAAACTGCAGATACTCCAGTCCCTTTTGTAAAATGGTACAGTATTTACATATAACCTATGCATATCCTCCTGTATATTTTAAATCATCTCTAGATTACTTGTAATTCCTAATGCCATGTAAATGTTATGTAAATAGCTGTTACACTGTATTGTTTAGGGAATAATGAGAAGACAAGACTACATGGTTCAGTATAGATACAATTTTTTCCAGATATTTTCTTCTCTCCATTGTTGAATCCATGGTTGAGATACCATAGATATGGAAGATGACTGGACTCAAGTCTTCAAGTCTTACTGAACTCACACGTGTCATGGAACCACTGAATTTCTGTGCTAATGGGGCATTACCAAGGCATATGCATGTGCAACTGAGGGAGGAAGGAATGACATATTGCATGCTGCTCTTCTGCACAGGCATAGGTTCCATTGTGCCACCAAATTTCACTTACAAAATACAAATTCAAAAGTAAGATTATTAAGAATTTCAAGATGGCAATAGCAGAGCATGACACCAAACATAGAGAGCTTCTGAGTTTGGGACCCAGTGTGACTAAATTGTCTCCTGCTTGTGAAACTAGTCCTGGTCACTGGCTTCCAAATCTCCCACAGTACACAGGACAATGCCCCACCCCAACTAAGCTGTGACTGCAGAGGTTGGTACTGTGTGTCCCTAGGGCATCTGAGGTCTACATTGAGGTTAGTCCCTCTTTAGTAGGGTTGTTCTCATTGGGGGGTCTGCTCTGTGTTTTGCAATGTCTTTGTTACTACATCTGAGATCACTGACTTCTAATCCTTGAGGGACTGTTTACTCTGCAATGACCAAGCCTCCTCGGTACCTCATCCCGACCAACAGTTTTGCTTACTGCTCTTGCTGTCAATTTGCTGATAAAGTCAAACAAGGCAGTTTAACTCCTAGCAATGACTAGTGGGCCTCAGGACCCCCTTTTGCAGTATCCTGTTAAAAGGACTCTTCACTGCCCCATGAACACTGTCCTTCACACAGAATGACATTGGGAAGAGAGGCCCTCAAAAGCTTCGAACTGCTCTTGGTTGTCTAAACCAGGCTTGAGTGACTCTAATATTAGAATCCTCAGCACTTTTACAATTTCCCTCCAAGTTAAAACAAAATAATCACGGGAAAAAGTTGGCTTGGTCAATCAGGAAGCCAAGAGCAAGGAGCACAGAGCAGACAGTGGATGGATGCAGAAGGAAGGCTCTGGGACAAGTATGGAACATCTTATTTGCACTCTTCATGTGCCAGAAAGAGTGCTGGGATGGGGTGAGCAAAGATCCCAAATGGCCCAGAGTTAATTCTCTACCCGCTATTTTTGGCTACAATTCCATTTCTAGGTCTCTAACCATGCACAGCAGATGGCCGAGGGGAGGCTCATGCCAAAGAGGGCCCAGGTGGGAAAAGCATGCAATGCAGCTGCTTACCATAGTCAGTGGAACCAAGTGCTCGGTGACCACTGACCCCACTGCTCTTTTGTACTCTTAAAGGCCAAGATTATTCTTGAGCCTTACCTCCGACTTCCCAGCTTCTGGAACAGAGCTTGATTTGTATTAATTAGTTATTTATTAGGCAAACAATTTGTTCTAGATCTAGGCTAGTGCTCAACAGGCACACCCATGCCCTTGGAGGGCTTTGTATGTTTAGGCACGGAGCCAAGAGCAAGCGCCTCCTGCCAGTTGTCTTGATTGTGTGCTCTCCTCCAATGGAAAACACATCATTTTATTCCAATTGCAATGTCACAAAACTCAGCCCCTCCTTTCTGTTCTGGCTCCCAATAGAGTTACCAGCTGCTTTTGTTAGGGTTTCAAGTCCCCGATGGCTTTTTTTTTTCTTTTTGAACATGGAAAAAATGTCAGTTTCTTGAATCAATGATTTGGAAAAAAATATGTGTATACATGTATTTTTATATTTATATATGCATACAGAAATCTGTAAAACTACAGAATGAAACCCAACATACACAGAAACACCAACAATGACCCATGATTTGATATTTTAAAAGTTTTATTTAATTCTATGAAAAGCATTTCACCAACAGAGTTAGTTTAGTCCCAAGGAAATATGTATGTATTGTGCAGTCTCATTTGGGTCAGTAAAAGCAAGTTGTCTCCTGGGAACGGAGCTGAACATTTTCGCGGCCATTACTAATTAGAATGGTCTATTAAGGTCTTTGATTTGCACATTATAATATCATCTGGTGGGATTTTAATGATTAAATAATTTTAACCAGTTGCAAAGTGAAACACTTCTCACTCATTCTAATATGGTTTAAGTAAGACTTTTTCTCCAAATCATTCTTCTTTCTTCAAAGTATGTAACTGTGCTCTAAACATTCAAACAAAAATATGTGTACCTTAGATTTTATCCCTGTTTTCTTCTATCATAAGTCTTCTTTATTGGCAGGATCCTGACCCTCAGTCTTAATTGTTCCTCAAAGAGGGTTTTATAGATATGATATAAAAAATTTCAAGTCAAGCTTCTTAGAAATTGCTTTCCCCAGCAGTAAAATTTTAATTTCTTATATTTTTGGACAGTATAAAAAGAAGAGGCCAAGATACAAACTCTTCTCTGATGTAGGGCATCTTTACTTCCTTTTCTAAAAATGGTAACATGATTTATTGGGGAAAGTGCATCTGATTACCTAAAAATATGTAAAAATATATGATATATTAAATAATTTTGTTAGCATCATAAAACAGCAAAAGGAATAAACATGGCTGTGCATCAATGACTAATCATTCCATCAATTAATTACTTTTTAGTTTTTTTCTTTATGGTGCTGGGGATTGAACCCAGGGCTTTGTGCATGGGAGGCAGGCACGCTACCAACTGAGCTATATCCCCAGCCCCAATAATTACCTTTTAAGGACAATATAACCTAGTATTCAGGAGGCTGGCCTATAGATTCTCTTTATCTCAGTTTCCTCATGTATAAAGTGAGGATAAAATACTACTGACCTTATCCTTGTTATCTATTTCTACATAAGCCACCACAAAGTTCACTACCGTGTTGGTGGCTAAAGCTGCCCATCAGCTAAAATCTTATCTGTGTACTGTTGGCAGGAACACCTCTACGTGGCCTGAATCTCCTTCCAGCATGGTGGTTGGGTAGTAAGGTGAGCATCCCAAGGGGAGAAAACCAGATGTCACCTTTTTATAGCTCATCCTTTTCATATCTCTTCTACTGTTTTCTATTAGTAGAGGCAAATTCAAAGGAGGGGGTGGACACTCCATCTGTTGCTGAGAAATGGCAAGGTTCTGAAGAACATGGGGCCAGGAAGAGATATTGCTATGGTCATTTTGGGAAAATACACCCTTCCACTTCCTCAATATAACTTGGATGAGAATTAAATGAAGCAATATAGACACAGAATGTCTACAAAAGGCAGTAAATATGAGTATGCATTGTTATTACTGCACACACAAAATGAGCTAGAGTACTACACAAACCTCTTTGATGAGCAGAGACTCAGATTTTAGAGTTGACAGTTTGCACCCCTGTATTTAAATTAGAGGAACCTGAAGTCCAGAGTTTAACTTGATCAGCCATCCAGAGAAAGAACTGGAATCATGAGATCAAAGTTGTAAGTGCTTATCATAGGTCAGACTATGGAGTATGGAATTGAACAGAGCTGGCAATCCCAGAAATAGACCTCTAAATAGCTAATTGAGGCAAGTTAATGAATTCTATACCTCCAGAGAATCTTGGAAACTGATTTTTAGATAAACCTGAGTAAAAAGAATAGGTCTCTACCCCATTTTTTTTTTTTTTTTTTGGTACTGCGGATTGAATCCAGGGATGTTTAACCACTGAGCTACATCCCCAGCCCTTTTTATTTTGAGACAGGGCCTCATGCTAAGTTGCTGAGGCTGGCTTTGAACTTGCAATCATCCTGCCTCAGCCTCCCCAGTTGCTGGGATTACAGGTGTGTGCCACCAAGTCTCACTGGGTCTTCACTTTAACTTGGAGCATATTTTTATTCAGTTGCAAAATCGCTGTTTTGCCTCTATTTTGTGATTGATAGGATTGGGTGAACTTCTGCCAAAATTACTACAGCCATATATTTTGCCATATAATTCATAAAGGCAGTATTTCTGTTAAAAAAATCAGAATATTTTGAAGACCCCAAATGTGTGAATTAGTAATGCAGAGGGAGGCAAGTCTCAGTGATAAATGCAATTATATTCAATGTACAATTTCCTATGGTTATAGTTATTAAAATTTTGAATCAGCATAGGGCTGAAAGGCTACAGATGAAGAGTAACTATAACCTGTTGTGATGCACTGGCTATAATGGAAGATAGCTAATATAAGTATGTGTTTATGAGATAGTGGCCATTGCTTTCCTAGAGAATTATGAATGCAGTTTAGCATAGATATTTATGTTTTTGCTCCAAAATATGTTAATTGGCAGAAAGGGCTTTTCCTCTCTTTACTATATCTAGTTTTTCTAAAATAAACCAGACAGACTCAGAGACCTCTATCCCCAAAGACCTCAGAGGGGACTAGAGTCACCAAGTTAGCTCATGGTGGCCATGTTATAGTACTCCATGGTAATGGTGCTCCATTGCCTGGTAGGCATTGAATTGCTGGTAGATTTCAACTTGCCTTTTGTTGGAAACTGGCTTTTTGGAGCTGAGTTGTGTGGCGCTCTTTGGGGGCAAGGGCCTTGGATGATGAGTGATATCTGTCATGGTCTTAGGCAGAGAGGGTGGCTGCATGTTTGTGTTGTGTATTTGCTGTCTTGTTGTGAATTTCATCTGAAATGATTAAATTCTGTGATGATAAAATTCATGTGTCAACTTGGTTGGGCCATGGTACCCAGTATTTTGGTCAAACATCAGTTTAGATATTGTTGGAAAGACTTTAAAAATGTGGTTAGCATTCAAATCAGTTTGAGTCAAGCAGATTATTCTTCATAATTTGTGTGGGTCTCATTGAATAAACTGAAGGCCATCAGACCAAAAACTAAGGTTCCATGAAGAAGAAACAATCCTCCTCAAGACTGCAATATAGAAACCCTGCCTAGTTTTTCAATATGCTGCCCCAAGAAATTTGGGCTCAAGATTGTAACATCAACTTTTCCTTTTATCTCCAACCCATTGACTGCTGTGCACATTTTAACTTTCCAGCCTCCACCATTGGGTGAGCCAGTTCCTTAAATCTCTTTCTCTGTATTGAACACCCCATTAATTCTGTTTCTTTGGTAACTCCTGGCTGCACCACGTCCTCCAGGTCCTTTATGTGGTTCCCTATCCTTCACCTCTTCAAAAATTGCTTCTTGAGGAGACAAATACCTGTTAATGCCATCCAAATGCCTAAGTTCTGGGAAGTCTAGATATGAAGATAGTCTAGGTTTGGGATGCATAAGAAAAAGTTCACATGAAGCAAAGACAAAAGATTGGTAGTAAGTTTTGCTATGATTTGGATCTTGAATATTCTGCCTTGTGTTAAAGACAGTTCACATGATGATGCTGGGAGTGGTGGAACCTTTCAGGGGAGGGGCTGGTGGGAGGTGTTAGGTCACTGGGAGCCTACTCTTGAAGGGGACTGTTGGACCCCAGCCTCTTCCTCTTGAACATGATGTGAGTGGTTTTGCTCTGTCACATGCTCCTGTCATGGTGTGCTGCCTCACCACAGGCCCAAGGGCAATGGAGTCAACTAATCATGGCCTAGAACCTCTGAAACCGTCAGCCAACGTGACTTTTATCTTTATAAGTTGATTATCTCAGGTATTTTGTTATAGTGATAGAACGCTGACAAGCAGTTTTCCAGATAAAGTATCATTTTTTAAGTAGTAGAAGACACAACATACCAAGACAGTGCAGTGGTGAGAAGGAATGGACATGAGTTTTAGAATTGGGCAGCTTGGATTTAAACTGTGATCTTCAATTTATCGGCTGTGTTGCTTTCAAATAAGCTTAACCTTCCTGAGCTCCAGCTTTTCTCATCTGTAAAACTGGAAATGTTTACCCATCTTTTGGTAGGTAATAGATAATGTCAGTGCTCAATCAGTGGTGGCTCCTTTGTTTGTCTTAAGAAAGTTTAGAATGGCACAATAATGAAGTGGTTGTGTGTTCCTTTGTTGCTTCTTTGGAAATTTCCTTTAAGTTAGGCTCCTCCTCCACCTCTCTCCACCCTGCCTGCAGATTGGTCATTCACATTGAAGTCTGTGATAATTAAAAACACACATTATTACCCTAGGAACAGGGTTTAAGAACAAGCTAAAGTAACAAAATTCTGTTTTTTTTTTAAATTGGTACTGGGGTTTGAACTCAGTGGCACTCGACCACTGAGCCACATCCCTAGCCATATTTTGTATTTTATTGAGCGTCAGGTCTCACTGAGTTCCTCACTTTTGCTGAGGCTGGCTTTGAACTCTCAATCCTCCTGCCTCAGCCTCCGAAGCTGTTGGGATTACAGGTGTGTGTCACCACACCTGGCTAAAATTCTGGTGTTATTAACCAGAACACGGATCAAGTTGTGTCCCGATGGATTTCAGGAAAAGTAGAGGAAACAGCTATCTCTTCCAGTCAGCCTCTGTGTGGGGGTCTCTTGTCCAATCTACACATAGGGAAAACAATTAATTCATAAGGTTGTTTACAGGAGCAAATGAGATAATTCACAGGAATTGCTTAAGTGTGCCAGGAACAGAGCAAGAGCTTGATGAAGATGAGCGAGGAGGCAGCAGCACTGCAGGGATTGTATTGCAAATTGAAGTGAAAGTACAAAAAAAGGCTAAATGGGAAAATAAACATGATGTGTATTCTGGTACCAACTAGACCGTAGAAGACAGTTTACACTGGGGATATGTGAAAAATAAAATATTTAAGATATGGTCAAGAGGATGGTGAAACTCAAGGCTGGGTAATGTGGTTAGTATCACCACCATTTAGTGATGGTTTATGAGAATTTGCCCCATAAAATATCATCTCCATTTTAAAACTAATTGTTTTAAACGCTTGACAGGATGAAATTATGGTATTTCTATCTTGTAACAACACTGTTATTGATTCCTAACTAACTCCTCCTACCTTCATGCTGAAGAGTTCTGATTTTCTGTATCTACCTCTTGCCCATCGGTTTGGGGGTGGATGACCACATGACCAAACAGATGTGAAGGAAGCCTGCTGGTGTGTGTGTGTGTGTGTGTGTGTGTGTAATTGTAAGGGGGGCATTTCATATTTCACCCCTGAGGTTAGAGATTAAAAAACTAAAAAAAAATCTCATTTTTCAGTACCATTCTCTGCTCATTTGAACTGCTATCTTCACTGTATACCAAGCACCAGACTTTTAAACCTGCCCCATTTCTCCATCTGTCTGCTTTGGTGCTAGTGTTATACTGCTTAACTTATTATTATGTAAAAATGTTTTAGTGTGGGAAGTGAAAAATCATGTGTAATGTTCTTAGTGTTTCATATACTCCTTTTTTTCTTTTTAACATGGTAGGAAAGGGGGGCAGTTCTTTAATAATTAGCACCATCTACGTATGCTAGCATGGCAAATTGCTAGTCACTGTCACCTAAGCCAACCACATGTGACATTTTGCAGATGGTGAAAAATGTTATGGAAGATGTGACTTGAGGAGCAGGAAGTGATGAAAAGAAAAGTCTATGACTGACTCAAAAGGAAGCAGATGCTCCCATGTTTTTGTGAACTCTGGTTTGGAGTACTCAAGATGCTTACTGTGACTAACATTCTTGCAACTTTAAATTACACTCTGTCAGCTTCTAAGGAACAGTTTCAAACAGTTGCCATTTTGAGCATCAATGAAATAACCTGATAACTGTCAGTTTCTGACCTCCATTCCATGTTGAGCAAACTCTTGTATCTGAAATTTATTATTAACAAATGTGATGTGGTTTTTGCATGCTTATTGTTGAGGTGGTTTAAATATGGTTCTTATTCCAATGAAGTATGTGGAAATATGGTGGCTTTGTTTGGGATGCAAAAGGCTGCATTGTTCTGTGAAACAGCACAAAATTTTTGTCCTATGTGCCTGATTTTGGGTGGGGAAGGAAGGCACAAAGAGCATGCAAACATGTTTTCTATGCCTCTGGAGGATAAAATGAGAGGGAAAAGGTTGGCAACTATAGTGCCTGGAGAATCAAAGTTATTAATTCAGAAAAATGAAAATTCTAGTATTTTATTGTCACAAAACAGAAAAAGCTGAACACATCAAAAAGACGTGAGCATCTTAATTCCTATCAGTAATAGAATAATTGGAAGTAGGTTTATACATAGATGATGACATGACAAATTAGGTAATTTGATATTTACTTCAGGGAATTTTCTTGCTAATAAATGCTTATAATCTTTCCAGATACCATCTTCATTTTAAATAATTTATTAAAAATCAAATAACTTAAAAAGCATGAAAATAATAGCTTCTCACAATAATTGCATAGCAGATTTTTGAGCATTGGCTATTAGAGGGAATTTCTTTTTCTAGGAAAGGACACTTGGACATGGCAAGTGAATTGTTGAAATCACTTAGTAGGTTGGTGGGGAGGCTAGCTATAAATCCAGACCTTTATTCTAACCTCAGTGCAGGTTCCAACACAAGAGCAAGTGTAGACTTCTTCCTACTCAGATCACTGGGCAAAGACCATTGAGGGAACTGTGTCAGGAAGCATCCTGAGGATATAGCCAACCTTTCTTTTGACAAGCTGCATGATGGATGAACAGTGCTGGCCTCAGAAAGAGGAGTGGCAGTGCTTGAGGTCACTATCCACATTTCCAATACCACACCTTTCTTGATTCCTAGACACCTGTTTGCAGACATCCTTACTTATCTATGAAGGACTCCAGTTAGGGTGCATGGGAGAAGTTCCCTCTTACCTGGTTTTAGGTCAGGACATGGAGGTAGAGCAAGCTCAGGTTACAATCGTTGGCAGCCTATCTTTGAACACACTCATCTTTATCTAAATATTGGATGTGACACAAAAGAATCATTCTCATGCTGATTTTTCGAGGCTTGGTTCATCAATTAATTATAGAAAGGAGACAATACAAGAAAGTGAAGTGCTTTGTTGATGGTACTGCTCTTCATAAACACCCCTCTTTAAATATGTGTATATATACATATATACATGCATATATATACTTATATAAATATATGTATTTGTAGATGTACACAGTACCTTTCTTTCTATCTTTATTTTCATGTGGTGCTGAGGATTGAACCCAGTGCCTCAAACATGCTGCACAAATGCTCTACTACAGAGCTGCAACCCCAGCCCGACACTCCTCTTTTTCTGCCTCCTTTGGAGCTCTGACAGACACCTGCCAGGCAGACCTGGCCATTCTCCAGTTAGGTTTGGGAGATGAGATGTAGGCAGTAGTTCATGGGTCATTTTACCTGCCTAGATTAGCTACCAATGTCTTGGAGGGCTTGGGTGTCTTAGATGACATCTCCCTGTGATAAACAGAACCCAATGGTTGAGACATTCCAATAGAATGGCTTTCCGGTTTCATATTTCTCTTTCAGTGAGTTCTTGTACAGATCCGTATTTCCTCCATTAGTGTTTGTGCTTTACAACCTATTTGGCTTGGTGGCATAATGGCAGACACCAGTTGTGTACAGCAGGCAATGAAATGATGTGTAGAAAATTATCCAATCAATGGACTAGAAAGGCGGAAATGAATTCAAGACATAGAGGACAACGTTAGTTATAAATTTTGCCATCTTTATATAAAATTGAATAAAAATTAGTGGTCTGTACTCCCAACTCTTTAATATTAATTCAATTCACCTTATTCGTCATTGTTAAGAATGCATTATCTGCCCAGTTTATTTCTATATTATGATATAAATGTTATGAGCTTCCCTTTGTATAGAGAATAACACAAATGTACTATATAAGGCAGGTGCATAAATGTTTTCTAATATTATTATAAAATTTTGATAAGCTATTTTCCTTCAACCATCCATTCTCCCAAGACCAGGGTTGGGAGAGCTCTGGAGTCACTGAAAGAGACTGTCACTGTTCTTGAAGGGACTTAGATTTCTGCCTTATTTTAATTATAGGCATGACCTTGTCCTTCTTTTTTTTGTTGTTTTTTTTTGCGGTGCTGGGGATTGAACCCAGGGCCTTGTGCTTGCAAGGCAAGCACTTTACCAACTGAGCTAGATCCCCAGCAGGACCTTCTCCTTCTTAGCCCTATTTTTTTTTTTTTTTAGAAGACCTGAGTTAATTGGGTTATAAATAATGAAGTAAAAGTTAACATATTTTTACTTGCTTTTCCAGAGGTGTTTTTTTTCCAATGAATAAAAAAATTCTACTCTTAAATGTCATATATTTACAATCTAACTTTGTTCTCTAAATTATGTTAACCTTATCCCAAATTATAAGAAATGAATCCTCTACTTTGCCGAATTCTGGCCTGTTTAGGCAAAAGAACTTTGTAATAAATGTAAGTAGCAATATTGTCATCCTTTATCGTCTTCCTATGACTTAATTTATCTATTCCCTAAGGAATTTTATTTTACATAATTTCATTTCTGTATGCATTTACATTCAAATAGGAGTTGGGTTTTTTTCATCATCCCTTTTTTCAACTTGCTGTAGATTTTCTGCATGTGGTTAGAGAACATGTTCTAAATACAGGAGCAATATCTGCTTGTAGTATACAATCAAATATGTGGTGGTCCTTTCTGTTCATTTGATCATTAAAATTACATCCTCTCTTCAGTTTTCTAAAAAGGCATAATTGTTGTACTATTGTATTTTTAAAATAAAGTGTCCAGTACATTATGTGATTCATGTAAGCATACCAGATGGATCTGAAAGACATTGAGTCATATTATTCAGCCTTCTGAATACACATATTGACAACATTATCTGCCAGCATTTCTTTTATCATTTGCAAATGTTCTCTATTGATTCACCTGTTAATGCTTCATGAGATTTGAAAATGTTTCTTTTGGTTTTCTTACTTCTTGGAAGCCATTTAATTCATTTCTATCATCTCCAATTAAGTATTGAAATTACATGAAGACTGCCAAGAAGGCTGTTGCCTTTAACTTAACATACAAAGAATTCAAAGATTATACAAAGAGGAAGTTTTTCTATAGATAAGAGCATCCAATTTGAGAATGTTTCTGGCCAATAATGCCTTTGACTTTATAACAAAATAGGATTTGAATATTTTTACACTTGATTTATTTTTGTCAGTCAGTGATACAAAAATGATCAGAGAAACAGTTCCATTTCCCCTCAACAAAAACTTATTTCTTATATTGCCCATAAACCTAGGTGCTTTGATATATTAAATTATAATTAAAAGGAACAATCCCAGAAATTACACTAAGTTTTGTAACCTTGGTTTGAGACCCAGAGAGGGTGTAGATGAATTTTGAAATTAATGGTTTAAATCTGGTCAAAGATTAATCATTGATTAGTGTTTCTCAGGGTACAATACTGACTTAGCAATTAGCTGATGAAGTGAATGGAAAAAGCAAACTGTACTTTGGAGCATGAATCATCTCCTTGGTTGTCCCCATTAAACCTACTGTGAAATGGTCACATATCTACTGAATTTTCTCATGCTCTGTAATTACGGACTAAATCTAGACTCACCTTAAATAACACATATTTTTTTTTGAGGTTAATGTGAATGGGGTAGTTTTCCTAATTTCTCTCTCAGAGGATGCATCACTTGCGAATAAAAATGCATTAGATTTATGAGCATTAATTTTATATCCTGCTACCTTACTGAATTCATTTATGAGTTCCAGAAGTTTTCTGGTGGAATTCTTAGGGTCTTCTAAATAGAGAATCATGTCATCAGCAAATAGGGATAGTTTGATCTCTTCTTTTCCTATTCGTATTCCTCTAATTTCTTTGGTCTGTCTAATAGCTCTGGCTAGAGTTTCAAGAACAATGTTAAATAGTAGTGGCGAAAGAGGGCATCCCTGCCTTGTTCCAGTTCTCAGGGGGAATGCTTTCAATTTTTCTCCATTTAGAATGATGTTAGCTGTGGGCTTAGCATAGATAGCCTTTACAATGTTAAGGAATGTCCCCACTATCCCTATTTTTTCTAGTGTTTTGAGCATGAATGGGTGCTATATTTTATCAAATGCTTTCTTTGCATCTATTGAAATAATCATGTGGTTCTTGACTTTAAGTCTGTTGATGTGGTGAATTACATTTATTGATTTCTGGATGTTGAACCAACCTTGCATCCCCAGGATGCTTGAACGCACAGATGGTGTGACTCTACTTTGTGTATAACCAGTGAAACAATAGCTGTACTCCATTTGTGTTCAATGAATCAATAAGTAAAAAAAAAAAACAAAAACAAAGTGATCACATCAGCAGATAAGCCAAGCATATGACTGAAGCACTGTAGGAGGTGAGGGCTTCCAAAGAAGGGAGGGAATCCTCTGTGCCAAGTGCTATAGGAAAGGAAGCAAATGGTGTCTATGTTCATCTTCTATTCAGCTGCTATTATCTGTCACAGCACTAGGCTCTCCCCACTCAGAGAAGTGAAGGAAGGGGAAGGGGTGCAGGGGAAGCAATGATAGTAGAGTGAAACAGACATCATTACCTCATGTACATGTATGACTGCATGACCAATGTGATCCTGCAATATGTATAATCAGAAAAATGAGATTATACTACATTTATGTGTGATCTACCAAAATGTATAAATGCATTCTACTGTAACTAGAACAAATAAAATTTAAAATTAAAAAAGAAAACACATTAAACAACAAGGTGACCGCCCTGAAACCTGCACCAGAATTTCTGGCCGTTGTGGCTAATTATGTAAATTCTTGCACTGAGGCCCAATTTACTGAAGCAGAACCTCTGTGGGGGAGCCTGAGGACCTTCAAGTAACTATTAATCCTAAGTGGTTCTTGCCAGTACTGGATTTTGAGAACCGCAAACTAACCAAACTAACTGGCAGCTCCCAGGCTTGCTGAGGCTGTCCTTAGACCTGGACCTGCCCTTCTGGTCCCTCTCCATCCCCTTTCCCTTTGTTCTCTGCTTTCCACTGCCTGAATCAGGACAGGAGCAGTGCTTCCTTTTTCTGCCCCAAGTACGGTTGATTTTTTTTTTTATTAATCTTTCTAAAGAAAAATCTGAAAAATGAGAATCTGGAACTCATTGTAGGTTTTGAAAGAAGCCCAGGAGCCTGATTTGATATATACAATTGTCACAGGAAAGCCTGGAGCTGAAACTCCAAACCTCAGTACTTGAGTTCTGAAGAAAGCAAATTTAAAGTCAGGCACCAAAAGCCATGCAAGAGAACTTTATTATAAGTGAAAGTCATGTGAAAGTAAAGTAAAAGCAAAGTGAGGCTTAAGCAAGGAACACTCTCATGAGAGAGAAAGAGGGAGAAAGAGAGAGAGAGAAGAGAGCTGTCTTTGGGTAGACAGGAGACAATGCTGTCTCCAAATATATTGCTGTCTAATGTTCACCAAGTGAAGAGCTGGGGACCACCTTCTGTACTCTCTGCCAATCAGGTGTTCAACTCCTTCATGTCAGGTGTTGGAGTTTTTGACTTTAATTGGTCCACTCCAGAATTGTCATGGGGCGCTTCATCTCCAAGCCAATCCCATATTAATGTGGGCACTGGGGTCAATAGCTGGTCATAAGTTACCTTAGTGTGCCTGTGCTCCTAAAGGCATCTTCGTTCCCAAATGAGACATCTGTAGCCATAATTCCTGGCTATATGGGTATGAAAAATGGAATAGACAGACATCATTACCCTATGTGCATGTATAATTACATGAATGGTATGAATCTGCATCATGCACAGCCATAGAAATGAAAAGTTGAACCCCATTTGTGTATAATGAATCTAAATGAAGTCTATATATATAAAAAAAGATGCCTTTGGGGGGTTTCTGACTCTTTTTTAAAAAGGAAAATTGGTGAGGGATGGGTAAGGAAAGGTACATAAGTGTGACATCAATCTGGTGATCTCGAGATGGTTTATGGTGATCTGGTCAGTCTTAGAATCCTTAGGCTGATGTGGTCTCCATTTTCTGATCAATAGACAATGCAGGAGAGTCCTCTAAATTATATGCTTCTTAAAGTATTATCTTTCTCTTTACTAAATCAATTTACTGAGGGGGGTATAAAAGTGTCAAGGTAATTATTGTAAATCAGTGAATTTAAGGATTTATAGATTTAGAAAGTCAGTGGATTTATGGATTTATAAATTCACAAGATTTATAGATTTCTCAGAAATTTGGGAGTGACAGGTCTGGGAGAGAAACTGGCTTGGGGAGTGACAGGCATGGGAAAGTATGCAGAACATTAGATTAAAGTGATAACTCCCGTCCTTCCTTTGTCTCCTTTCTACCTGTTTTTCATTTCTTCTGTGCTATCTCAACTTTGTGGAGTCAGTTCCAACCCCAGTTCCAACAGGCTTTTTGCCTTTCACAATCTGTTGTTTGGATATTTCAATTTACATAGGAATTCAAAGGGCCAAGATTGGATATTATTAAATAAAAAGAATAAAATGGAGGGACTTATTCCAGATGCTAAAGCTTATGAGATGGTAGTATTTAAAACAAAGAGATGGACGCAAGTTGTGTAGTCCAATGGAAGAGAATAAATACTTAAAGACAGGCCCACACATATGTGGAGACTTGATTTATGATAAAGATTCCCTAGAAAGGATATACTTTTCATAGCATAATGATGTGGCAATTCACTATCCACATGGGGATCCATGAAATCACCTCTTTCACTTGCGTCACACACAAAAATCAAAGTGGGTGGAAGTTCTAAGTATAAAAGTCAAACTCTAAAGTTTTCAAAAGACAGCAGAGGAGAATAACTTCACCAGCTTAGGAAAGATACATCAAGATCACCAGTCATTCACTGGACAAATGACAAACAAAAGATACATTTGAATACATTAAAATAAAACAATTTCTGTTCATTGGGGGCCACAGATTTTTTAAAAAAAGTCATAACAAAGTCCAAAAAGTTCAGGCACAATGGTACACACCTGTAATCCCAGTGACTCAGGAGACTGAGGCAGGAGGATCATGAGTTCAAAGCCAGCCTCAGCAAAAGTGAGGCACTAAGCAACTCAGTGAGACCCTGTCTCTAAATAAAATACAAAATAGGGTTGGGGACGTGGCTCAGTGGTCGAGTGCCCCTGATTTCAATCCCCGGTAAGCCCCCCTCCAAAAAAAAGTCCATAAAGATATTTGCTGCACCTGTAACTGACAAAAGGAGAAATAAAGACAAAAAAGTAAGAAGGTAGCACTCTAGACCTTTGGGACACCTTCAAAAGATCAAACATCTACCTCATCAGCACACTCAAAGGGGAAGAAGTAAAGGTTAAGTTCATAGAAAAGCTATTGAAGGACATAATAAGAGAAAACTTCCCTAATCTTCAGAAAGATATGGACTTCCAGGCACAGGAGGGCCTATGGAACTCAAAATAGACATGACCAGAAAAGACACACACCACAACATACTATAGTCAAATTGTCAAAAGCATAAGACAAAGAAAAAATTTATTATGCAGAAGAAAAGCACCAGAAGAAAAGTCACACTTAAGAGCAAACCCATTAGACTAACAGAAGATTTCTCAACAGAAACCCTACAGGCCAGGAGGATATGAACTGATGCATTTCAAGCCCTAAGAAATGAAATGAAATAACTGCCATCTAATATTACTATACTCAGCAAGGCTATTCTTCATAATTGAAGGAGAAATAAAGACCTTCCAAGATAAATTGACAAAGGGGAAGCGTAAAGAATATATAAAACATAAGGAAAAGGAAAACAGCTTAACAGAAAAGTAGGCAAGTAACTTAGGTGTTTCATAAAAGGGGAAATCATAATAACAAATCACCCAAAATGTGCTCAACCTCATTGGTTATTCAGAATATGTAAATTAAATCCATGAGCTACAACTACCATGTTTCCTAGGTTGAAAATTTTAGAAAGGGGACCCATACTAAGTATTAATTGGAATTTTGAATAATACAATGCTTCTTTGATACTGAGAGTGTGAATTTATACAGCTTCTTTGGATGGCGAATTGGCAATACTCAGCAAATTTCCTCTGCTTATTCTCCACAAATCCAACGTCTACTCCTACCTTATGATTCTGAAAACTTGCACATGTGTAGGCAACGCCAAGAATGTATACAATGGAATCATTCCAAATAGCTAAACCTGGAGTCAAGCCAAGTTCTATTAATAGTAGAATGGATTAAACACTCTGATCTATTCATTAAATGGGACAATATATAACAATGAAAATCCAGGCAACAGGTAACAACAGAAATTTGTGGCAAAATGTTAAAGACAAACAAGGAAGTGATTCTGAAAAAAATCAGATTTTTTTTTTTTTTTTAAGTGGGAAGGAGAGAATGTGAATTCAATGTGACTCTCACATGGCTTCTAAGATCCAGCCAATGTTTTGTTCTTATGCTGAGTTCTGGTTGAACAAACTAACCTACTAATTATAGTAGAAGTTGTGGCTGAGGAGCTTGCTACTTTTGAAAAAATAAGAGGAAAGAAAAAAATGCAATACTGTATATTATTTTTACTGAATAAGGCAAAAATGACAATAGTTACAATATTACCATTTTAAGCTCTTGCATCTTAAACTGCCTAAGTGGTTATTATATCTCATAGAGCTAATTTATATTTTCCACTATTTATTTACTAGGAACTTTTAAGGCACTATATATAATTGCAAATTACATGCATGTAATTTGTTTCATTTGGGGGTAGCTAATTTGCATCCTCAGAGATGGTGGCTCCCTTTTCTGCCCTGCTACTTTCTCTTCCTCTCTTTCCTTCCTTCTTTCTTCCATATCTGCTTCTTAGACCTAAAGCTCAATGCATTTCATGTGGAGGTTTTGACTCTGACAGCCCAGGCTGCCTTAGACACAGGGTAGAACGCATGATATGAGCCTCCAGTCATGTGACTCTCACAAATGCTTCTGAAGCTCTGCCTGGTTTATTTTTCTTCAGTTTCATTTTCCTTCTGAAATATCACTGGGGGAAAAAAAAAAGACATAAAACATCTGATCTTGTTCTTCACTTCCTTTTCTATTTCTAGCCAACTGTTCTCTTGTTCTAATTAACCCCAACACAGTAAGAGGAGCCAAGATTCTCACGGTTAGAGCAAAAAAGGTAAAAGAAAAAGAAAAGCCACATATGCTAGAATTTTGCCTACGGGACACTCATGCTTGGAGCAGGATTTTTAAATTTCTTTGCCTAATTTATAGATGAAGCAATGGTGTTTCATCTTCTTATTCCTCTACTTTGAAAATTAATCAGCCATTTTTCACTGTATGATGTGATTTCTCTATGAGGAAGCCAATGCTTGTTCAAGTGAACTCAGAAAGTTCTGGAAATGGGATTCACACTCAAAGTCTCTAGGATGAGCATTTTCTCAGCACACACTAATGGCTACTGAGCCTCAAAGTTGGTAGGACTGGATTTATCATATACCAGTGTGTGCAGGGTTCAGGGAGTTATGACTTTGGGGAGAGTGTTTTCACGCCAAATTGGAACACAATCACATGGGAACAGCACTGGACCCAACTGGAGGGAGCAAGTGTGTTCTCACACTGTCTTGTTCTGAAAAGCATTTGAAAGCAACTGGAGGGAGCTGAGAAAGATTCTTAGATCCTTAGAGGGGTTTATAGAGATGCAAAGGGAGGAGAAGAATGGAGAAGACCAGAAGTAGGATATGAGAGAGATGACCCTGGTGCAAAATCTCAAAACTGGTAATCAGTCCCATGCTACGTGGCCTGGGAGCATTCTTCCTAAAGTCTCACTGCAAGCTTTGCACTGTTTTTCATGCGGAGGGCCTGGGCTGGTGCCAAAAGAGCATCTCCTCAGCTTTTCTTCCCGGTGCTCACTGCAGGGAAACAGCAAAATTGCAAGAG
Source organism: Glaucomys volans (assembly GCA_020662805.1). NCBI lineage: Eukaryota > Metazoa > Chordata > Mammalia > Rodentia > Sciuridae > Glaucomys > Glaucomys volans. The sequence goes on from JAJEJO010048013.1 coordinate 43,722, forward strand.
ACCAAGGACAGAAAATTAATGGGAGCAGAGAGAGAGAGAGAGAGATTGAGATTGGAAAACTGAAAACCACTACAACTGTCATGTATTGAGGAAGACTTGCTGAGTGTCCACTGGGAACTTTTGGTACTGGAGGCAGTGGCAAGCAAGACGGGGAGGGGTTGTCCCTGGTGTGGATGGACAATACGCCCTGGCCATGGCATGCCATTATTGTGCCTGCATTATAGATAAGGAATGTGACTTGCCGATGGTCTCACAGAAGGTGGTCAGGGGCTATTTGTACATTCAAACCTAGGTCTTATCTATGATGAACTGAATCCAAAGCTACAAGAAGGTCCACATCCACTGAGAGAGAAAAGGGGTGAGAGTGTGAGGTTGGACAGGAGGTGGGAGCTGATCTGAAGGCCACACAAGGTCCAAAGGCCATGGCCAATGGTTGGGATTGCACTGGCGCTGGCCATGGAAAAGTTTTGAACAGGTGAGTGACATGCCAGATTTATATTTGAAATCATGACTGGCTGTAGTTAGAGATAGAGGAGCAAATGGAAGGACAGAGTGCAATAACAAGACAATGATAGGTGTGGGGAAAAACAAGATGGGCAGGAAGTGAGTGGGGGCATGTGTCCTGTGTTTTCCACTGTGTGCAGAGGAGGAGGTAGTCTCTGTGCTCTGTTACTAGCAGCCAGCTCCCTGCTTTCCTTCCTTATCCTGCAAGCAGGAGCCTCCAGTAGCCGAGCATCAGGGAAAGGACTCCAGCTGAGGGTGCCAATGTGTAGTTTAGGGCTTATCAGAGTGAATCCCAAGTGAGTGATTCAAAGCAATGTATTGGGCTTCTATTTTCCTACCAGATGACATTGCCACTAAAATATATCAAACATTTAAAGAACTAACACCAGTTCTTCTCAAACTATTCCAAAGAGTCAAAAGGGAGGAAAACCTTCCAAATCCATGCTATAAGACTAGCATGACCCTGTTACCAAAACCAACCCAATAAGCAAAAAGAATATACCAATATCCCTGATGAGCACAGATGCAAAAATTCTCCACAAAAGTACTAGCAGATTGACTTCAATGGCACCTCAAAAGGATCATTCCCTGTGATCAAGCAGGTTTCATCCCAGGGACGAAAGGATGGTTCAACCTATGGAAGCAATAATTGTAACAGGTGACCAAATGAAGAAGAAAATCATATGATCATCTCAATAGATGCAGAAGAGCATTTGTCAAAATTCCACACCCCTTCACATACATAGAACAAATTATGTATAGAAGGAATGCATCTCAATACAATAAAGGCTGTATATGACAAACCTCCAGCCAATGTCATAATACATGGGGAGAAGCTGAAAGCATTCCCTTGAGAATCAGGGACAAGGCTGTCCACATGCACTACTCTTATTGAATATAGTACTAAAAGTTTTAGCCAGAACAATAAAGCAAGAGAAAGAAAGAAAAATTGAGATAATTGATTCTTTTTCTCTGCTAATCCTTTTAGGTCTTGATATAGTTCGTGGTACTTAAAAACAGAAATTTTAGCCATCACATTGGTCCTGAAGATGAAAAAGAGCCTATTTCTTGCAAGCTGACCCAGTTGGACACTTGATGAATGGTGCATGAGTGACTATTTAGGGGGGCCAGAAATAGAAGACAGCAGGTAGAAGGCTGTGCCCTTCCTGTCCCACACCATGAAAGCCCCCTAACCCCCTTTATGGTTTTGCAAATTTATTCATCGGAATTTCTTTACAACACAAGTCTGCCTTTTATTGCTGCTATTGGGTTTGCCTTTTGCTGCTGTTTCCCAGGCCTCCAGCTTAGTAGGCGAGCAAGAATACCCTGCCTGTGTCCATGGGGCTGTTTGCAGGAACAGGGGTGCCATGTTTGCACCATGCTCAGAACCACACAGGCTCACGTGACTCCTGCAGTTTCCTAATGTATAAAGAGCCTGTAATGATTAATACTATTTAAATTCTAATACCTAACCTAATAGCATGACTGAATTCAGAGCCTCTTTTTTTGTCATTGTGTCATGAGGGGATATGTGAAACATTTGGACTTTATAAAATAGGAATCATCTTCACAATGTTGAAGATGGCTTCTTTAAGGAGGGTAGAAAGATCTTACCTTATAATCTTCCTCTGCTTAGTCTCCTGAGATTCTGGCTATATCCTCACTTTCTCTAGGGACTAAGAATGATTTTTGAGAGATTACGTAGTTAAATTCTAGCACTGCACCTTCTGGGGACTTGCCATATCTGGGAATTTGATTCTTTCACAGAAAATCATGGTTGTGGGGACTGTGCGGTTCATTTTAGGAAGAACAGCATGAGAGTATTATTATTATTATTATTATTATTATTACTATTACTATTATTATTATTATTAACTAGGGATTGAACCCAGGGTCGCTGAAACACTGAGCTATATCCCTGGCCTCTTTTTACAATTTTGAGACTGGGTTTCACTAAGATACTTAGGCTGGCTTTGAAGTTGTGATCCTCCTGCCACAGCCTACCGAGAGGCTGGGGATTACAGGTGTGCACCACAGTGCCTGGCAAGAGTACCTTTTTTTGAGGGTTTATTTTTCCCCTTTCAGAGCTGGGGAGCAGACAGGGACTTGAGCATGCTGGGCAAGTGCTCTACCAGCTAGCACACCTCCAACGCCCTAAGGGTTGCATTAAAAGAACTCACAGTACTAAATATTCTTTTCCTCCTTCCTTCTTTCTCTCCGATGGTGGAAGAGAAGGGAGAGCATGTGGCTAATTTTGCCAGGGAACTCAGAATCTTTTGTTAAATATTTAAGAGATCTGGTAATGTGGTCAAGCAATTTTTATCTGAGCGAGGACAGGAAACCTCTGGACTGCATTTCCAGCCGCTTCAGAACTCTTGGGAGGCTGATTCTATAAATGGACTAAATAAATGGAGTTGTTGTGGTTAGAAAATACTATTCCTGGAGCAGTTACTTTAAGTGTGTTGGATAAAGTAAAACCACGCTCTTGTGAAGAATTTCCCTTGCCCTCTACACACACACACACACCACACACACACACACACACCACACACACACACACACACACACACACACCCGTGATGTCCCAAGGAGTAGGGTGGACAACTCAGCCCAAGGACATCGTGATCCCCTGGGCCTGTGGCAACCCTCGGAGTCGCCACCAGGGGGCAGCACAGGCTGCAGAAGCTCGCGGCGCCTGGCGGCGAGCTGGGTGCGACTGCGGCGGGGAGGAAGGAGCTGCTGGCCTCGGGGTCAGGACCGGGACCGGCAAGGGCAAAGGAAGTAGGCCATACCCGGGTTTCCAAGGTTCGCCCTGCTTCCTATTAGTGTTTGCTTTCGTACAGAGTCTGCATTCTTTTTCTGTCCCTCGTGTGCCCAGTGGCGCAACCTGGGCAGCGCTTCCCCGCCCCGCACGCCCCTGGGACGCAAGCCCAGAGCGCTCCGGGTTTGGCCCACCCGGATATTTTGTCGGCTCTAGGAGGGGAGGGCGAGCCCTGGGGATGCGTCACTTTGGAAAATGAGATGCTTAAAGAAGGTGAGCAAGGGACCACGACTGTCACACAGGCTGGACCGGGCCATCTCCCTCTTCTCCCGCTGTTCTTTGATTCGGAGAAGGGACACGTCATGGGGCTTGTATAGTGTCACATCCCCAAACCCAACGTTGGGACAGATTCTGTTTCCCCTTGCTCACATTGCCGTTCCCAACCCTTTCCTTCACAGAAGTTCTATAGCTGCTATTGACTGCACGAAACTAGGGACTTTGGGGACCCCTTGAGTGTCTTTAAGGTGAAAGGAGGGAAACTTCAATTTCTGCTCAATTTGGTAGAATTCTATCTGTGTGGTTTTCAGAAAATCCAGTTTTGGTTAAGTTACTTGTTATCCAGATGCTCTGAAAATGAAATACTTGAACCTTTCCCAGATGGAATTTTACACAAGGTTTTCCCTGCCTCAGCTTCCTCAAGTGAAAAGCCTTTGGAGTTTGTCTGTTTCCAGCCCAAACTACTTATGTAGAACAGGGCCCAACTGGTCAGCTTTTCCCCCTTCATGGTGCCTTTTCCAACTTGTCTAAGCAGTCCTTGCTTCTGCTCAGGTCTCAAGGATAGTCTATATTTTCTTCTAAAACTTGGTTGTCTTTCTTTCTTTCTTCTTTCTTTCTTTCTTTCTTTCTTTCTTTCTTTCTTTCTTTCTTTCTTTCTTTCTTCTTTCAAGAAGAATAATTTAAATTCATTATTTTTAGAGCAGTTTTAGGTTCACAGCAAAACAAAAGTACAGGAATTTGTCATATGCCCTCTGTCCCTACACACATGCATAATCACCCCGAACAGTGATACATTTGTTACAATCTGTGATTGTCCAGTGTTCATTACAGGGTCCACTCTTGGTGGTAAGTATTCTATGTGTCTGGGTGAGGGTACAGTAACATGTGTCTACCATTATGGTATCACATGGAGTAGTTTCACTGCCCTAAAAGATCTTGTGTTCCAAATTGTTTGGCTTTTCTAATGTGGATGTAAAATCGACCTGGAATTTCTCTGTGTGCAATGTGAAGTAGTCCAAATTCTATGTGGCCCAGTGCTATTAATCAAAAATGTTCCTTTCCCTACTGCACGACAGTGTTATGTTTTTCATAAATCAGATGTCCACATATCTGTTGGACTGCTTTTGGACTCTATTTTATTGGTCAAATTTTCTATTCCTTTATGAAATCACACTTTCTCTTTACTATAGCTTTACAACTGTTACTGCCTTTTTCAAAACCAACTTTGCTATTATTCTTGGCCAAAATACTTAAATTTGATTCCTAGATTAAAATTGTCTTCCTTTTCAGTTTTATTGGCACTATTCCTTACAGGCATTGCAACCCAGTAATATTGTATAAATTACATTATGTTCTAAGATATCTCAGTAGCTCTGTAAAGCAAAAAGCTTTCTAGGACTCAGTGATATGTCTGCCTAGCCCTCCAAGGATAAACAAAAGAATTCCTTTTCTTTTCCCTTTGATCTTTCTGAATTTCATCTCTTTCAAGGCCTGCTGCAAATCCTGCATATTCCCACCTTGATGATGTAACTCTCCTCAGATTTCTTCAGCTGTGCTCTATGGCCAGGTTGGATGATGCCTGGCTGCTTTATTCTCAGAAGCAAATGCCTCCCCTGACACCATCCCCCCCAAGCTGGGCTGGCCTCCTTTCTTCAGTGTGACCCGGGGTTTCCTCACCCCTAGTGGGCACCCAACCACTCATACTACCTTGATTCCTGGCAGGGCCAGACGCTTACACATGTTGGGGACTCTCCACTTGGGTTTGACCTTCCTGCCTGGCATGTTCTTATCTTCCTGCTCCCACATTACCTTCTTTTGATTGTTTAATGCCTCATTAATCCACAAGTCCTCTGGACCTATTTCTGTGGCTCCCAGACTAGATCAGTTCTCTTTGTGGATCTGATCTAGTATCTCTGTCATAGTGCATGTCACAGCTCAAAGTTTTCATCTTGTCTGATTGTTTAGTATCTGACTCTTCCACTAGCTTATAAGCTTAAACAGAGCACAGGCCGTGATTGTTCTGCTCAACATTTTCATTTCCAATACCTTGCCTTGTGTTTGTCATACAACAAGTGCTCTGTAATTCTTTTATGAATTAATGCATGAATAAATAAAACATTTTGGCCTAGTGGCCTGTGTTATACTCCATAGTACTGTGCTTATAGATGCTCCATGAATATCTTCCTGATTCATTTTTCTATGGGAAATTTAAATAAAGAATTCCATATAGTTTATGAGAGTAGCTGGCTGTGTTTTGAAATAAGGTGCCTGGCCTGTTGTGGGCAGAGGGAAAGGTGAGTCTTGATACTCTGTCCAATTTAGGAGGGGTGGTGGTTGCAATGATGGGGCATCATTTGAATTAGATGTAGAAGTGCCCTACACCTGCCTACACTATATTGCCTTCTATGTCTCAGATCCATTTTTTGGAGACTCTAAAAGGCTACTTTTGATCTGGCTATGGTGCCTGGGGTAACAGCATGGGCTGGTGGGGTTGGCAGCAAGCTGGAAGCCCAGGCACTGGAACTTCAGTGTTTTCAGTTCCAAAGCAGGGCAGCCAGGATGGCTTCATTAGCAATTGGCACAGATGGGTGAGATCTAACATCTGGTCCTTCATGGAAAATTCCTGTAGTTACAGAGCAGAGAAAAAGACCATCCTTCCATTATTAAGGGGATGAGAATTAGTTCTTGTTCTCAGTGTTCCTTGTGCTAGTCACTGATGGATGATAACACTGTCTTCATAGCCGCAAGCGATCAGAGGAAAAGATGAAAAATGTGCTCCACGGTTGCCGTCGGCAGCTCAGTGTTTTAGAGAGTGTGTGCCTTTGTGATGGTAGGTCCTCTTCTGCCCTGATGGGGACTTTTATGATTGGCATATTCAGTGACCCAGTGGGGGATGATGAGAAATAGAGGTGCTGGTAATGTTGCATGCTCTGCACCTGATCTGTATCATCTGGGCAAAATCACTATGCAGATTTTGCCTCAAGATGGGAACACTGACCTTTTCCCAAACCCACCTCAGTGGAATATAATAGGTTAATGCAATAGAGATAAGTAGCACTTGGGTTCTTGACTGGTGGGGGGATGATTGGTGCAAATTTGGGTCAAGAGGATTTTCCTGTAATGTTGGCAGCATAATTTTAATGGTTATTCATAAGGAATTAAGACAGATTATTAGCTATTTTATAATTGAGTTCCTCAGAACCCTTTCATAGAGGCAGGTGAGAAAGGAACCTGAAGCAGGAAGCTCTAAGGAGTGGTGAGGCGGGGGCGGGCGTGTGTAGAGCTCCAGGTAATTAGTGGAAGGCTGGACCCCTGAGGGTGGGTTGGCTGGTCACTGGGAAGCAGGACCATATGGGCACCTGGGGGTAGGGATGCTGGGTGACAGTATCATGTGGAAAGACACTGAAGACAAATTGAGTCATGCCACATTCTTGACTTCAGTGTATTTATATTGGGTAGTTAGAGTTTAAAACTAATTACATCGATTTGTCATAATTGTGAAATATGAAAATGATGTAAATGTTAATTAGGCTGGAGGACATTTGCATCACTGAAAACTAGGCGTAGGCCACCTATGATGTGTAGGTGATTCATTACATTGAAGTAAGTAGAATGCCTATAAGGAAATGGCAAAACTCCAAGGAGCTCTGGCTGGCTTTGCCTCCTGTCCGGTTGCCCTTCCTTGCCCTGTGCTTTTGTTAAGGATTGGGTCCCCACTCAGATTCTCACAAATACCAAGTCCTTTCAATCAAATGCTTAGATCACAGGTTGGTATTGTACTGCACAAAAACTAAACTTGTGAACACTTGCTCTGCCCACAGTGCTTCATGGGGGCAGGGGGCTGGTGGGTCCTTCTTCCTAAGGATCTTTACTTTCACCCCAGGAGAAGTGGATTGGGCCAGAATGAGCCCAATCCATTTGACCTGTCAGTGCATGACTGGCATGAGAGTGCAACTTCGCAGGGTTGATGGTCCTGTGCTGAGGCCTGCAGGCTCTCTTAAGAATTTCAGCAGAAGATAGGCAAGAGTCTGTTAGTTACAAGCAGAACTTTAGCTGGGATGCCCTCCGGGAGAGGGATGCATGTAAAATCACGAAGCATGACCAGTCATGAACAAGCAGAAAGAAGGGTAAGTAAATGCAATGAAGTCAGGGTGACTCTAGAAGAACAGAAGGGGCAGTAGCAGATAGAGTGTAGAGACCCTTTTGGGGTAGAGAAAACCTAGACAATGCAATGACTGGAGCTCCATTGGATTCTGCCAATTTCTGAATTGTTTTGTGAGGTTCAGTTAAGTCAGCTAGGAAGCTGGGAGCAGTGTAATCCCAGTGGCTCAGGAGGCTGAGGCAGGAGGATCACAAGTTTGAAGCTAGCCTCAGCAATTTAGCGAGGCCCTCAGCAACTTAGTGAGGCCCTGTCTCAAAAAAAAAAAAAAAAAAAAAAGGGACTGGGGATGTGGCTCAGTGGTTAGGGGGACTTAACCACTGAGCCACATCCCCAGTACCATTAACAAAAGAATAGAAATTGGTTATGAGCTCTGATGTTCATAGCCTGTATCTCTTTCCCTCTTTGTTCTGCTGTAGCTTAAGGTATAGGAGGGAGTGTCATTCCTTGCGTGCCCAAGAGCCTAACACATGAGTATATCCTGTGGTTTGCATAATTCTTTATTTTGTTTTTGTTGTCTGTTAAGTGCTCTGGGTGGCTTTCCTCTTCTTTATTCCTCTCTTCCTATGCCAGCCACTTTCTGCTCTCTGTCCCATGTCCTTCACTGCAGATGGATGGATATTGATGACCCAGAACAAAATGGTAACAAGGACAGGAGGGTTAAACCCGCAATGAGGGTTGGTTAAATCAACCTCCAGTCACTCAGCAGTCCTCTGGACGTAGCGTGGTATATACTGCTGTTGACTTTTATCTACATTTATATTCATAATGGTTGGATGAGGACATGGCAATTTAGATCAAATATCAGATGACAGTTGAACTTGGCAAGGGTTTCCTCTTTTGCTATTATTAAAGACTCAGCTTACTCTTGTCCCTGGACTCATCCTTTGTCCATTCAATGACAGAAAAACAGCCAGAGAATAGGAATATTCTAGAATTAACACACATGCAATTTGACTAAGATAGTCTTTCTGGGAACAAGTATGGATCTTCAAAACTTCTGGTTTGTCCACACGCTTATGCTCTATAGCAGTAGAAAGAGCTCCCTTAGCGTCAGATTTAATTTGTTGCAAATAGACGTCCTCTTTTTTCAATATAAACTTGACCATCGCATGGTGGTAATTTTTATTTTTAAATTTTATTTTTTTCATAAATAACAGAAATTTATTGCTCACAGTTTTGGAGACTGGGAAGTCCAAGATCATGACGCTAACAGGTCTGGTGTTTGGGGAGAGCTGCTCTCTGCTTCATGGATGATGCCATCTTGCTGTATTCTCATATGGATGAAGGGGCAAGCAAGTTCCCTCTTTTATAAGGCAGTAATCCCACTCATGAGGTCTCAACCCTCATGACTGAACCACCTCCCACCTCTGAATACTGTTGCATTAGATCTTAGGTTTTAACATGTGAATTTTGGGGAGACATAAACATTTGCACCATAGAACTCTCCTCTTCTGCTTTTTAGTAGAGCTGTGATTTTGTTAAGGTAGTCTACCTGGAGATAATTTTTAAAAACCTGTCATTCTTCCTTCTGACATCAGAACTCCATCAGTGGTGCATATAGCTACCCACTTACAGCAATATTCCCTAGCCTCCCTTGTAGCTATGTGGGGCCAGATGACTAAGTTTCACCCAACTTTGACAAGTCTTTAAAAGGAAATTGCTTGCCAGGTGTGGAGGCTCACACTTGTAACCCCAGCAACTCAGGAAGCTGGCAAAGGTGGATTGCAAGTTCAAGGCTAGCCTCAGCCACTTAGCAAGGCCCTATACAACTAAGCAAGACCCTTTCTAAAACTAAAAAATAAAAAGGACTGGGGATGTGGCTTAATGGTTAAGCCCCTCTGAGTTCAGTCCTCAGTACCCCTCCCCACAGAAAGGAAATTGCTTGTCCTTTTTTCTTTTGCTCCCTTCCAGCTCCACTTAGGATACTGCTTGAGCAGCTTCACTCATGTAGAGGAGGGTCCTATGGTGGGAACTGCATGGTAGTACGAAGAGGGGAGGACGAGTCTTGAGATCACTTGCGGACCAAGCTACCCACACAGTAGGTGACTTCTGCGCTGTCACACGAGATGACAATAAACATCCCTCCCTGTGTGAGCTGACCTATTTTTGAGTGTCTCTGTTACCACAGCTTAGTCTCTACCCTAACTAGCACACGATGGTGGACCCTTACTAGGTGCTTGCGATGTGTCAGGACCTACACAGAATTTCGAATAGTTGTTATGTCGTTTCATTCTCTAGCAACCATCATGCATAGGTCCTTCTTGCCCATTTTACAGATATGCAAACCTGCTTAGAGACACCAAGTGTCTTGCTCAAAACTTCATGATAGATATGCCAGAAAGGACTTGAACACAACTCTGAAGTGTTTCAAAAAGTGTATTTTTGATAGCTGTCCCTAGGGTTCCTTACTAGGACCATTCAGGGCTGTTCACTCTTTTTCTACAGAGAATATGTAAAGCACTCTTCTCTGCCTCTGTGAAATTTCAGCCTGTCTGAACTTCCTCCTTTCTTAGCTTGGTGTGGGTGGCTCATTTTATACTTTTTTATACTGTTCTTGGTTTGGAATAGGTTCATCTTGCATTGTTCAGTAGAGGGTAAGGCAAATCCCCCAGGGGATGCAAGGAATGCAAAAGGAATGACAGGTGTGTGTCTAAGGGGGAAGAGCTGTCTGATCTTTCAGAATGACTCAATATTCTCTCATGTGGTATTCTTCTCACAGGTGTATAATTTGCATGGTTACAAATCAGCCCTGGTGAAAACCACACCCCTCCCCCAAGTTTAGATACATTTTCGTGGTAGCAATGTATCTGAAGAGAGGAGATATCTGAAAAGATGACTTTGAATAAGAAACAAAACACCTTCTTTTCTTCACTACAAATGAAAGCAGGTAGAATACGAAATTTTCAGGGTTACACTTTACTCAAATTTTGCCATTTATGAGTTAGTGTTAAGATTGATGCATAATAAAAGAAAATTGAAAACAACAGTTGCCCTGAACAAGGAATGTTTTTCTAACATCAAGAGGACCTAGAGCTGGACAAATGAGAACTGGTCTGGTGAACTTTTGGTCATGAGGATCCCAGGTTCCTTCTAACTTTTCTTCCAAAACTCTTGAAAATGTTTTTTATTCTAAGAATCCAGTTAGGGCTATTGGGAGCCTTGTAAGGATAATCATAGGTCAGAGTTGAGAGCGGTAAAATAGGGAGAGGGCAAAAAACTTTATCTGTCTCTTTTCTTTTAAAGCCCCTTTCTAGAATTTTCACTAAATAAACTTTCATTTCCACTGAGCTACATTCACAACCCTGTTTATTTTTAATTTTTTAATTTTGAGACAGGTCCCGGCTAAGTTGTTTGGGTCTCACTAAGTTGCTAAGGCTGGCCTCCAATCCGTGATCCTCCTGCCTCAGCCTCCTAAATTGCCAGAATTTACAGGAGTGTATCACCACATCCAGCAAGGTTTTTTTTTTTGAATTTGAAAATACTTTAATATTTTGAGGCATTTATTTAAAATAACATGTTAAAATACATTTCATAAACCACTTTGTGGCCCAATAAATGTATTTCTTAACAAAAGAACAAAAATCTCACTAACCAGGTATGTTCTCAACAAATCAAACTCTTCAATTTATCCAATTCCTTTTAAAAAGAAAAATCATTTACAAAGGAAGTATAAAAATAACCTAAATAGATGAACAAATATTCCCTGTCACTGGTAATCAAAGAATTGAAAATTAAAAGCAGATGGCATTTCTGACATCCAAACTGGCTTGGTTGTGTTGTCATGTGTTACACACACACCTACGATGATACTACAACCTATTGTTTTATAAATTCCTCATTGCAACTAGGTAAAGATCAGATAGAATTCCCCTGGGAATTCCGGGATATAATCTCTTTGCCTTGCAAGTCCTGGTTTTTCAGATTGCCCAGCCAGAAAGCCTCTCTGCAATTGTTGAGGACCAGCATGGCTTTGACTCTGCAAACTAAGAGCTCCAGGCTTTTTGAGTAAAGGCATACGTTTGGTGAGTCTCATGTCCTGGTGAATCTTGGAATGCCCACACAGGTGGTGAAGCAAGAGCACAGCAGATGAGAGTGAGGTTGGCACGTTGTCCCAGATCACTAAGAGCAAAGCAATAGAGGATGGTGAAGAAAATGAAGTAAGTGATGGAGAAAAGGAGCAATATAATGATGAGAGTGATGACAACTTCGATCAGACCCCAAGAGGCTCCCTTGTCTGTCGGCCCCTTACCATTTTGTGTTCAGGTTTTTTTTTTTTTTTTTTTTATTTACTTATTGATTCATTGAACACAAATGGAGTACAGCTATTGTTTCACTGGTTGTACACAAAGTAGAGTCACACCATCTGTGCGTTCATACATGTACACAGGGCAATGATATCTGTCACACTTTCGGTTATTATTTTTACCCCCCACCCTGCACCCACCCCTCCCTTCCCTCTATGCTATCTATCCTTCCTCCATTCTTGCCACCCTCCCCCCCCGCATTTTGCATCATCATTCATTTATCAGAGAGACCATTCGGCCTTTGGATTTTGGGGATTGGCTGATCTCACTTAGCATGACAGTCTCCTCCAGCAAGGTTTTGTTTTTCACTAAGGAAGAAGAGAAAGTGTTGGTTAATGTTGAACACACTACTTCACCTTCCCTTAGAAAATTCCCACCATTTCTACATCAGAATTGATAAACTATAGTGCATAGGCCAAATCTGCCTGCAACCTGCTTTTTTGTGAATAAAATTTTATTGGCTCACAGTCACACGCATTCATTTACCTACTCTCTATAGCTGATTTTATGCTGTAGCAGCAGAGTTGAGTAGTTATTCCAGAGTGTGTATGGCTCAAAATCCTGATAGATCTACAAGAGGAGTTTCCTGCCCTGATCTAGATCTCAGAGGACAGCTTCTGATGAATGGCTTCAGTTCTTTTGATACATTATGTGAGTAGAGCTGAGTTTGATGTGGCTTTGGGGGGTTGTCTGTTCTTCTTCAGGCCCATGAGCTTACACATGCTTAGGCATGTGTTTGGCTGCAGAGAACATATAATCTGGATAATAGTGCATTAAAGAGAGGGGGTTGTTTTCATCACACACATGGTCCTGGACTTGTATAGATGCTCAATGTTGCCTTTGAAACTGGGCTTTTCTTCCCTCCAAAACATCCCCAGAATATTGGCATCCATCTCCACATTTAATGCAAGATAGCTGTGCACCTGCAGGCAGTGTCTGCATGCCACACAGGGAAAGGGCAAAGTGTGAAAGGTCAAAGGAGCATGAATCTGTCCCTTTCTCCAAGCCTTTCCAGAGATCTTTTGTGGCCAGGGACTTTCTGGTGACCACTGTTAGCAACTGAAGATTCTGAGATGGCGAGAAGATTAACTGAGGTGCATTATGGGTGAACCATATGGAGATTCTGTTGGAAACAAAGAAGGGGAGGCCATAGCAGGTCACCCCAGCGCTTTCTTCCTTCCACCTTTCTCTTCTACCCATCGCAGTCGCGATTCTCCAAATTGATTTGTCTTCTTCCCACCTCCCTTTCATGTTTTTGGTTAGGTGAGAAGCCTGGAAATGAGCCTGAGGAGGTGAAGCTGCAGAATGCCAGCAAACAGATCGTGCAGAATGCCATCCTGCAAGCTGTGCGGCAAGTCTCCCAGGAGAGCCGGCCCCGGGAGGACAGGAGCAGCCGCGGCCAGCTGGGTGTGCAGGAGTTAACCAAGAAGCATGAGAAGAAGTAACAGGGTGGTGGGTTTGACTCTTGTCTATGCTTGGTCTCTAGCCTTCCTGTTAGAATAGGATGCATCGCCAAAATGTCACCAATAAGCAAACCAACCTGTGTTCTGGACACCTAGCAGTAGAATGAATATGCACTAGCCCTTGGCTGAGAAGCAGTGTTTTCAAAAAGTACATCAGATGATTCTGTTCATATTTATGCAGTGCCTCTGAAACACAGTGGGGCCAAACATGACACTGTAATTGCAAACATAGTTTTGCAGCACAATTTTTTTTTTTTGCGGTGCTGGGGATTGAACCCAGGGCCTTGTGCATCTGGAGGCAGGCACTCTACCAACTGAGCTGTATCTCCGGCCCTGCAGCACAGTTTATATTTGAAATTCTTTTTTTAAAAAGACTTCCAAGTCTTGTTTATTTTATTCTGCCTTTTATGCATTCTTTCTGTGAATTCAACCAGCAGTCTCTTTTTTTTTTTAAATGAAATACTGAGTACAGTTCTGTGTTCTTTATAAATATTTTAAAAAGACATGCTGGAGAAGTGAAGAAATGGAGTCATAGCCCCTTTCAAATCCTTTTATGAAATGAGTTCAGGTCCAAGATCAAATTAGGCAAAGGGAATTTCCAAGAGTTCAGGAGCTTAGTAAAGCATGTATTTATATTATATTTAAAAAGAAAGGAATTTAGGCCTCTTAAGAAATCACACTTTTAATTCCAATTCTCTGAATTATTTCATAGTTGACATTTACCTTCTGGGCAGAAATCCACTGGAAATATTATGGGTTTCCTTTCCCATTTCAAGATTAAGTAAAATAAGACAGGTGAGTCTACATGCATGAGCCACTGACTTCTTGATTCTTCAGCAGCTCAGTGGAGAAGAACTGCAGCTACAAATCCCTAAACTGCTGCTTGTCCTGGACCTTCTTAGCCTTTGGTCTGATTATGGACTGAAGCATCCTTGGAAGGAACCTTGGGGCCTTATAAAAACTGTGTCATATCAGGCTATGCATCTTCATTAATACCTAACCACAGAAACTTTCCATTTCCCAGGCATAAATTAGAATTGCTTTTTGAGATTATAAAAATCATACAGATCAGGAATGAATAACACTTAAGATGGGAAAGCCATTTTTTCGGTTCTCTGAAGCATGGAAATACAGGAGGAAACATACAGAAACAGTGTTGAGAAGGCATTTACGGGGATATGTGTATGTGTGAATATGTGTGAACTGAGCCATCTCTCCTTGGACAGGATGACTTCCTGCTCCGCCCCTGTGTGGATAATGCCCATCTTTATGGAGTCTTTGAGAATCTCATTTCCTGTGCTTTACAAAAGTTACAGAGATGGTGCTATTGGGGGCAGAAGAAATATTTGAACTTTGTTAAAAACCTTCAGGCTTCAGAGTATCAGTGTCTACATTTGATCATTCTTTTTTAAAAAGCAAAGCATTGGCATATAAAATGTGACTAATGTTAAGATACATGTCTATAATTTCAGTATGTTACACTTTCCAGATGGATAGTATGGATAATGAAAGATAAAGGAAAACAATCTCTTTATCAATTGTGTTAGACTGTTTCCCATGGGCCGCAGGTAGAATAAACTAATTCACGGAGAGAATAGGTATGGAGGGGAAGTAAAGGGAGTTAAATTTAAATACTGTTTATCCCTAAATATTT
Organism: Glaucomys volans; assembly: GCA_020662805.1. Classification (NCBI taxonomy): domain Eukaryota; kingdom Metazoa; phylum Chordata; class Mammalia; order Rodentia; family Sciuridae; genus Glaucomys; species Glaucomys volans. The sequence goes on from JAJEJO010048013.1 coordinate 58,846, forward strand.
TTTAGCAGAACTCATGACAATTGAAGAATAAATTTAAGTTAGTCTAAAGGCACATTATAATTGATGTGATACAATTGCATAGTGTAGATAGTGGAAATGAATGTATGCAGGGAAATTATTCAGGTTTGCCCACAAATAAGAAACAAACCCAATGCTTGTAGTTTGCAAGTTATCTGGCACTATGTCTACCAAGATCTTTGAATATAACCAGCCATGAGTTTTCTGTCACATTACAGGAGCATAAAAACATGTATTGCTCCTCTCTGATGTGTCTGTACTAATAAACTGGGGATCTTTGGGAACATGTTATCAATCTCTGTATAAACATGCTATTTATAAATAAAATATATCCAGCTTTGAAGTATGTCGTCATTTTAAGCAAAGTTTTCTACACCCTTCTGTTTGGCTGTCTTTATATCTAGATGTTACCTGCAAATGGCGCCAGCAGACTTTCTAAGGGTGTCTGTCTTCAAACCCTTAGATATCACTGCTGGCAGAAATGCTTCCTTAATGGGCCCTTCACTGTGGATGTCTAAGGGAAGTGGAAATGTAAAAATACGTGTGCTAGGAAGTTGTCTGTTGATCTCAGAAAGTGAAGGTTAGTGGATCTGGAAGTTTGAGTGTCTGTCATGATCTTACTGTAATATGAAGTCTATAGCAAGGAACAGAAATTGTGATCATTTCTTGAGAGCACAGAAGGAGGTTAAGCCACCACAGCTTTTGATTGACAGGTTCCATGTTGGTGAAATCCTAAGAAAACTCAGTCATGAAAATAAATGCATCTGTTAGACTCTTACTTATATCCCTCTCAGCACAAATACAAAGTCATTGGTTTTCAGGGACCTTTGGAGGGTCATCTGACACAGGATTCCAGTGGGTTTCCGCCTGGTTATCACCATAAGCCAGGACACAGCTTTTAGTTTTTGGAATTCATGGGAACTTTTATTTAAAGACCTTTATCTCCCTGATTTACTGCAAAGTAAAGCATACATGAGGTTCTCAGCTCTGTGTGTTCAGTTGCTCATCTTTTGCTCTGCCTGTCTCCAGGGTAGAATTAAGGCCTTCTTTTATGTTACTTTGCTTTTCTGCAATCATCTATCCAGTACAAATAATATTGCAAATAGATATAGAACAATTTAATGGCTCCTGGGCATCATTTCCCTTTTTAATTCTTTGTCTTTTTAGAAAGTTTTGAACTGCCTCATCTTTCCTTACTGTGGGATTACAAGTTACAGATAAGGGAATCCAATATTTAAAATTAATCGTTGTATTCATGCCATTCAGAAATGAGAATCTGAGTATTTTCAAGGTGGTTTTAAGATCTCTATAAAAAAAAAACAAAAAGAGACCTTTTATTTTATTCACCGTCATGGCAATTTTATTAAAAATGCTGTAGAATGTAATGTCTAACAAAGAGTAAGTAGTTTAGCAACTATAGTACCCACACAGATGTAAAGGTACTTGAACAGAATTTTCAGTTCACATAAGGAGAAAATGAAAACACAATAATGCATTCTCTTTTGAGAGTGGGAAATTTTTCTGAAATATATCACTACATATTATCTCATTTATCTTATTGCCACAACCTCACAATAAGGTGTAGCCAGAGAAGATCATTTTCTTTTTCTACAGATAAGGTCACACTGAGTCTCAGGGAGGAAAAACATAACCTAAGTGGGGAAAAGTTGAGCACTACTGAGACCAAGAATGCATGAAACGCTAATCTCAAATTTTGTGTGCATATGAATCAGCGAGTTTTAGTATACCTTTTAGGAATATCTATGTTAAGATGGAAGAATAAAACTGCTTTATAAAATACATTTCTGAATAAAGAAATTTAACTAAAGAAATAGAAGATGAGCAGCAAAACCATTCATCAGTAGAAAAAGCTCAATATCATTAACCTCTGAGTGGTAGCTGTATTCATCAGCTTCACAATACTATAAGGAAATACTTGAGACAATTAACTTATAAAGAGAAATGTCTTATTTTAGCTCATAGCTCTGAAGGTTTCAGTCTAAGATTGGGAGACTACATGGCTTTGGGCTCTGGTGAGGATGGAAAATCATAACTGGAGCCTGTGGTAGAGCAAACTGCTTAGATCATGAGCAAGGAAGCAGAGAGAATCTGAGGGACTGTGCTTCCCCTAATCCCCTTTAAGGGCACATCACCTTTGGACTCAAATACCTCCACAAGGCCTCATCTCCTAAAGGTTCCACCACCTCTAATATCCACATCCTGGGGACCAGCCTCCAACACATAGATCCGAGGGAACTCTTATCCAAGTCATAGTGGTAGCTAAGGAAAAAAACAGGGAACTCCAGAGGGAATAAAACAGAAGCTCACAACAGAGCATGGGAAGTCCTCTCCTCTTTCCTCCATTCTTCAGAGGCCACATGGGTAAGTGCACAAATTCCTGAATGGGTGTGAAGAAAAATGAGCCAAGTGTGTGGCTTTACCCTTTATCTTCTGACTACAGTGTGGTGAACATGGCGGACATCCATTTACTTCAACACTCTAACACAGAGAGAAGTCTGGGAGGTGCTCTGAAGGAAGTGGGGATTATTCCCAGCCACTTTAGAATTAAGGCAAGCATTAAAGAAAATCTTAAGAGTGCTCAAGAGCCCTTTGTGCAAGAATCCACTTGACCAAGAACTTAAGCCAACTAGAAGATGAATTAATAAATCTTTTGGGAATGGAGAGGTTGTAACAAAAAGAAACTGATCAAGAATCGTGTCTTCGTGTTAGCGTAAAGCAGGTATTCCATAACTGTGAAAATCATGGCGGAAAGAAGAATGTGAGTTGTTATATCTTGACAGCCTAGAAGTATACTAGCAAACAACAGAAGGAGGGTAATGGAAATGACATCATGCTAATGACTTCATCTGTTAAAGAAGAGAACATTTATGTGAACTCAAGTTGAATGATCTAGTTAATGAGCTTCAGGAGCACCAACCTCTTACTAGATTTAATAATTCCTTTTCTTTTTTGTAGATCTTTTAATAATTATTTTTTATCTGTTCTTTCTAGATATACATGACAGTGGAGTATATTTTGACAGATTATACATACATGGAGTATAACTTCACATTCTTATGGTGGTACATGATGTGGAGTTACACTGGTGGTGTATTTACACACATAAAAAGTTATGCCCCATTCATTCCTTCTTTCCTAATCTTACCCCTTCTCCCATCCTTTCATTCCCCTTTGTCTAATCCAATGGACTTCTATTCTTCCTTTCCCCACTCTCATTGTGTGTTAGCATCAGCATATCAGAGAGAACATTTGGTCTTTGGCTTTTAGGGACTGGCTTATTTCACTTAGCATGATAGTCTCTGTTTCCATTCATTTACTGGAAAATGCCATAACTTCATTCTTCTTTAAGACTGAGTAATATTCCATTGTGCATATATGCCACATTTTCTTTATCTATTCATCTGTTGAAGGGCAGGCACCTAGGTTGGTTCCATAGCTTAGCTATTTTAATCATAATTCCTTTGCTTAACCTCAGAGGAATGTTTTGGGAAATAATCTTATAATAAAGAAAAGCTAATTTAAAGTCTAGCAATTTATTTGGTTTCTGATTATTTTTTCTTTTATTAAATTGAAAAGTAATGAGATATTTTATATATGTATGTATATGTGTGTATATATCACTTTCACTCATCTACTCAGGATCTAATTTTAGGGGTGCCAAAATTAAGAATGGTGTTATGGTATGTGTCAGCTTTTCATCACTGGGACAAAATACCCTAGGAAAACAACTTAAAGGAGGAAAGGTTTATTTTGACTCATGGTTTCAGAGGGTTCAGTCCATGATTGGCTGTCTTCTTTGTTTCCAGGCCTGTGATAAAGCAATACATCTTGGTGGGAGGGCAGGACAAAGAGAGTTTCCTTATTTTATGGAAGGAGAGTGAGAGAGAAAAAAAGAGAAAGGAGTCAGGAGAAAATACAGTCCCCAAAGGCATGCCCACGAGGACCCACCCCCTTCAACCAAGTCCCACTTCTCATCACCTCCCAATAGTCCATTCAACCATGAATTCATCAAGAGGTTAACCCACTGATAAGGTTAGAGCCTTCATGATTCAAACACTTCCCCAAAGCCCCACCTCTGAACATTGCTGCAATGGAGACCAACCCTTCAATACATGAACTGTGGGGGACATTCCAAATCCAAACCATAACATGGTGCTTTCTATCAAAGAAAACTGAAGTTGATAATAATTCATGTCTTGTTGCAGAGAAATTGGACCAGTGTTTCTGTAGTCAATCTTCCCCAGCCAGACATTGAGTAGGAGCTGGTGTCATTCAAAACAAACCCCAAAGTAATAGACTGTGAGTTGTTAAGAAACCAGATGTGCTGTGCATTTTGATTCTATTACAGATGTCTTGGTTGTCTTGAGATTAATTTACCTTGGTTCTGTTTTCTAAGTTGACTGATTTATAGCCACTGGATACACACAGATAACAAATATACAGAGGCTGCTCTGCTAGAGGAAAGTGACAAAGAGAATACAGCCAGTCCACACAACTTAGGAATCTGAAGAACTGAGATTTAGTGTACAGAAGATGTGTTTTAAATCCAATAATTTTATCAGTGTTAAAATTGAGTATTTTTGTCAAGTTGTGGGAAAATCCTTTACATTTATTTATGATTTTGCTTATGCTTTACAATTGAAGGTTGCCCTTTGAAATCTGGAGAAATAAATTCAAGTAGGTCTATAGGTTTTTTTCCCAGTTTAAAGAAAAAGTTCACAGTTTAGGAAAAAAAAGCAATGTTGTTGAATTCAAGAGCACACAACTCTGAGACAGTGACCTGGGTTTCAGTGACCTGCCATTGCTAAATACATCCTGTGCTAGGCATTCACAACATTTATCACAATAGGCAATTATGTCTCTATTTTCAAAATTTTTTTTTCATTTCTGTTTCTACAGGTAATGTCCTTTTGGTTTAACCTGTATCCCAAAGTTTCAGCAATGAGTAAGCTCTCAGTAGCTACTTGTTAAATAAAAGCATGAATTATCTACATGATATTAAGGAGCTTCTTAATTCCTTTGAGACTTGTTAAGCTCATCTGTGAAATACAAGTTCATTAAGATGATCTCTAAGCTTCTTTCTAGTTCTAAAAGTAACAGATTCTAGGTGTTTTGTTCTTTTTGTGGAGGATAAGTCCACAGCTTGATGAGTTGTATGTGTGTATATGCAGATCAGCACTACCTGGTGGTTGTAGAACATTTCTAATCATGCAGTAAGTTTTCTTATGTCCTTATCAATTGCTAACTCCTGAAATCATAATGATGTTATGACCCATAACAGATTTTTTTGTTTATTTTTGAATGTCATATAAACAGAATCGTGCAATACAGTCTCTTTTTGTCTTTTCCCCCTTAATATTTTGTGAGAAATTTCATGGTGCTGTTGCAAATAATGGCAGTGTGTTCTTTTTATTTGCTATGTATTCTATTGTTTAAATATACAACTACTAATTTATCCATTCTCCCATCAAATATGAAAGATCCCCCAATTTTGGCCATTACAAATAAAGCAGCTACAAAGATTCTTCTATATATCCTTGGCTAGGTACATGAGTGTCCCTTGGGTAAATATTCAGGAGTAGAATTGGAGGGATCAGATTGTACGTGTGTTTATCTTCCTAGGTTCTGCTGAAGCGGGTTCTAATGTGATAGTGCTAGTTTTTCCTCTACACCTGAGTTGCAGTTCTTTGAATGTCCGAGGCAGGCTGGGTCCTTCTATAGAGCACTTGCTTCCCAAGCCTCATGAGACCATGGGAAATCACACTCTCCCCTGTGGCCCTTGCAAACTCAACCTCCCATGTGCTGTGTTGCAACTCAGCAAGAGTGTACAGGGGGAAACTAGCCTCATTTTGAGCATTTCATTTCCCCTCAGTTCATCTGACTGCCCAAAAGCTTGCTGATTTCATTTTCAGTCTTCACCAAGAATCAGCCAAGACACCTTTCCCTTCCTTGCAGGTCGTCAGAAGCAGGTGCTAGCTCTGTGGAAGGGTCTTCCCTGGTCTGTATACATACTATTTGCTTTATTTATTCCTTTTGTAATTTGTTCATTTTTTTTTTTTTTTTGCATTGGGCTACATCCTTCCGAGGAGCAGAAATCCTCTGAGTATAGGAATTAGACACATTGGTTGCAGTGACACTGTACTTTGTGGATCATATTGATAATTTGGAGATCAAGTGCATGAGCTGAAACCTAATGTTCACTGCTTTAGAATCATAACATTGGATAGGACTGGGGATATATCTCAGAGGTAGAGCACTCAGCCCATGTGAGGCCATGAACTTGATCCCTAGCACCACACACGCACACTTTGCAAACCAAAAACCAAAATCCCCAAAATCACATTGGAGAAAACCTTGAGTGGTGGATATGTGTTCTGAGGAAATATTGCCAGGATTAAATTTACTTGAAATTACACTTCAAGTGGGCAATAAAGACAGCCACAGTTCTTAAATAGCAACTCTTTTCAACTCTTGACTTTTTGATCCAAACTTCTCCAAACCCCTATGGCCTCCAAACACTCTCTTCCCTTCCTCTGCCAAGTTATGCCTCCTCTTCATCCCTAAACAATTTAAAATCCACTATGAAAGGAGAAGAGATGAAACAAAGAAGGGGAAGGAGAAGTAGAATGCTGAACTGAATGTGGGAAGGAGTAGGTTTTACACTCAATGTAACAGTATGTATGTGTGTGTACACATGTGTATTTGTGCATGTTAGTATATATTTGCTTCTGAAGTACAAAAATGTATGTTTGGGATGAAATTAAGTATTTTGGGGTCTTGATTCTACATGAAAAGTAGGCCTGTTTTGTAACAATCACACGATTATTAAACAGAAATAATTTCCTTAAGAAGTGAATACTTAGACTTCCATTCTTTTTCAGAGGAGGGATCTCTGTCACACAGGTCTGCTGTTAGGAAAACCACCCCATTCGCAATAGCCTGAAAAAAATACTTGGGAATCAATCTAACAAAAGAGGTGAAAGACCTCTACAATGAAAACTACAAAGCACTGAAGAAAGAAATTAATGAAAACCTTAGAAGATGGAAAGATCTCCCATGTTCTTGGATAGACAGAATTAATATTGTCAAAATGGCCATACTACCAAAGGCGCTATACAGATTCAATGCAATTCCAATCAAAATCCCAATGACATCCCTCATAGAGATAGAGAAGCAATCATGAACTTCATCTGGAAGAATAAGAGACCTCAAATAGCCAAAGCAATCCTGAGCAGAAAGAGTGAAGCAGGAGGTATCACAATACCAGACCTTAAACTGTACTACAGAGCAATAGTAACAAAAACAGCATGGTATTGGCACCAAAATAGACAAGTAGACCAATGGTACAGAATAGAAGACACACAGACAAACCCACAAAAATACAGTTACCTCATGCTAGACAAAGGAGCCAAAACATACAGTGGAGAAAAGACAGCCTGTTCAACAAATGGTGCTGAGAAACCTGGAAATCCATATGTAGTAAAATGAAATTAAACCTCTATCTCCCACCCTGCACAAAGCTCAACTCAAAATGGATCAAGGACCTGCAAATTTGACCAGAGACCCTGCACCAAATAGAAGACAAAGTAAGTCGAAATCTTCATCATGTTGCTTAGAACCAGACTTCCTTAACATGACTCCCAAAGCAAAAGAATTCAAAGCAAGAATCAATAAACTGGATGGATTCAAACTAAAAAGCTTTTTCTCAGCTAAGGATACAATCAATCATGTGAAAAGAGAGCCTACAGAGTGGGAGAAAATCTTTTCAGCATGTACTTCAGATAGAGCACCTATCTCCAGAATTTATAAAGAAGTTACAAAAGTTTACACCAAAATACAAAGAACCCCATCAATAAATGGGCTAAGGACCTGGACAGGCACTTTGCAGAAGAAGATATACAGGTGATTAATAAATATATGAAAAAGTGTCCAACATCTTGAGTAACTAGAGAAATGCAAATGAAAACCACCCTAAGATTTCATCTTACTCCAATTTGAATGACTATTATCAAGAACACAAGCAATATTAGGTGTTGGCATGCATGAGGGGGAAAAGGCACACTTTCACATTGCTGGTAGAGTTGAAAATTGGTACAGCCACCATGGAAAGCAGTATGGAGATTCCTCAGAAAACTTGATGGACCCACCTTTTGACCCAATTATCCCACTCCTTGGTTTAAAGGACTTAAAATTAGCATACTACAGTAACACAGCCACATCAATGTTTATATCAGCTCAATTCATAGTAGCTAGACTGTGGAAACAACCTTGCCCTTCAACAGATGAATGGATAAAGAAACTGTGGTATACATACACAATGGAATACTACTCAGCCATAAAGAAGAATAATATTATGGCATTTGCAGGTAAAGGGATGGAATTGGAGAATATCATGCTAAGTGAAATAAGCCAAACCCAAAAAACCACAGGCCAAATGTTTTCCCTGATAAGTGGATGATGACACAAATGGGGGTTAGGGGGTGGGGTTGAAAGAAGAATGGATGAATTTTAGATTATTTAGAGGAAAATGAGAGGGAAGTGGGGCCGGGGGTATGAAAGATGGTGGAATGAGACAGACATCATTACCCTATGTTCATATATGATTACATGAATGGTATGAATCTACATCATCCACAACCATAGAAACAAAAAGTTGTACTCCATTTGTGTACAATGAATCAAAAGTCTATAAAAATTTTTTAAAATTTAAAAAAAACTAAAAAAATAAATACAGTAAAAAAGTGGTGTGCTATAGACATAAAACCTCAAGATTTTCTGGGAACTTGCCAGCTAGACTTCCAAGAGAATTCTTCTTTTGAATTGAATGATGAAATCAGAGTCTTGTTATTACTTTAGAAAACAAAACAAAAAACAAAAATAAAAACAAAAAACACCCAAAACCCCACATGATGAAAATATCCTAAATCAATTTTGGAGCCATAAGATTTCTTTATTACTTATGATGTCTTACAGCAAAATGTGTTCTACCTTCTCATTCGAGCAGTTTAGAAATCTGGACCTTCTCCATAAACTCTGGTTGAAAAACAGACTCACATCCATGAATTAAGAAGCATGAAATTGTTATTAGAGCTTTCGTGTGCTGGGTTCCTTTTTCACAATGGCTACATTTCTTTAACCCAATATCTCCAATAAGAAGGAAAATTAGTTCATTTTTTAGAAAGACAATTTGTTAGTTTCTTAAATTTAGGATAGAGTTCTCCGTTCTACAAATATCAGAAGTGTAGTTATAATTCCTAATGACCTAAAATTTATATTTTAATCCCAGACTGTTCCTTCAAAATTTGCTTTAATTATAAGGGAGATATGAATGAGGCAAACTATTACATCTTCTCTGATGTCCCAGTAGGAAACTTTTGCCCAGTTTCAGGTGCTTATATTTTACTATGAGTCATTAAGAATATTTATACTGGTTGATAACATAATATTTTAATCCCATGGGACTTTATAACTCTAATTTATAATGCTAAAGTTAAATGACTGAAGAGAGCATTAAAATTACATATAATTATTCTGTGAGTTAAAAAATAAGCAAAAAATTGATAACAAATACTATGTGCATACCAGAGAAATTATGTAAGGAAGTGACCTTTTTGTAGATGATTTAGATGTGTCCAGGGAATAAAATAATATAGATAATGGGTTCAGAAAATACATCTGTCATTTTTATGAAGTGTTTTTCTTTTTGGAGTAGCTTCATGCTTTACTGATTTATCTCAAATAATTTATTTTTATTGAATTAAAGGTTTATTAAAAATTAGAGTTCATGTTGAAATAATATAATCATTAAACTATTACAAATTTCTTGATGCTGGCATTTGTTACAAAATGAATTAGATTTTGACCTTAAGCAAATGAGTTCATCTCTCTTATGTTTGTTTTCATTATTTCGGGGCAAGAGGATCATTACGCCAGTTCCATTTGTTGTCAGTCATGCTGGTGCGTGATCGTATTGGAATGTTGGAGTCATTAGATTAGACCTTGTGGCATCCCAAGGACTAAATGAATGGAAATGTTTAGGCAAATTCATCCTTAACACTGGCTGGACAGCAATATGAGGACCGCCATGTGTCAGTGAAACTCAGCATAGTGTATATCCACAAGAAATTAACTTAAAAAAATAACTGGGTAAATGGAAGAAAGATCAGTAGAGGGAAGGGAGCAGGGGATAGGGGAGGGAAGGGGAAGGAGAGGTCCTGGGGACTGAATTAGAATAGGATATATTCCATGCTTGTATAATATTGTCAAAATGTATTCCACTGTCATGTCTAGCTAAAAACAACAACAAAAAAAAACAAAAACACCCCCAAAAAACCACCGCATGTTTTCTTCCCCTGGTGAAAACAGAGGATAAACCTTTTTCATAGACTAATACATGGTCTGAGCACCCTGCTCTGCACCCGATTTGTGTCTTTTTCTTAACCCTTGCTCCTTCTTTCTGCCTTCCAAGCACTGGGGTCACCCTAAACAAGGACTTCTCATACCATGTGCAAGAGAAGCATTAAGAGGTTGGTCCCACGTAGAATAGTTTAAAGAAAACATACTTTTTTCCCCCAATTCGATTTATACTTCTTCCCATAAAACTGAGCTAAATCTTTTAAAAGTTACATCCCTTGGTGAAAGATCTAGTTAGAGATCTCTGAGGATTGATAGCCTTTCGTCCTTGACCCACATGAGAAGCATTTAGAGGTGTAGCGAGAGGAAGTGAGTTGAGCTCCCTCTAGGGGGCAAAGTGTGTCATTCACATTACTGCAGGGGATTTGTTCACTAAATGTAAGGAACACACTTCAGGCACCACACAAACTTATTCTGCTGAGAAATTACACTATGGTCTGTATAAAAATCATCGCTCTGAAGCTTGGTTTAATGTGTAGGAAAAAAGAGATTTAAAGTGCTATTTATGTTAGTGCATATAATGGAGAGCAGAAATCGTTCCATGGAGGGGTGGATATTTCAATGGAATTTTACAGAATAGAGAAAGGGAGGAAAAGGAAAGACAAGCTATTGCTTTAAATAAGCTTTCTAAATTGCTGTCTTTATTTTTTTTCAGATTTCTAAAATATATTTTTCAGATATTACAAATGCTTTGTAAGCATTAGCCTTCCTCTCCCTGTCTAGCTTCACCTCCTGCCCACAGTCTTCCTAACTCTTAATTCTCTGGAAGCCTGAAAATACTGCAGTTTTTATTTGATTCCACATCTTTGTGTCTGTGATCAGATGATCCGTCTGCCTACCATACTTTCCCCGACCTCTTTTATCTTGGAAATTTTTGTTCACTTTTAAGAACAGCTTGTTTTAGTCCTCTTTTTCACTGCTGTGACCAAAAGACCCGACAAGACCAATTTTAGAGGAGGAAGAGTTTATTAGGGCTCACAGTTTTAGAAGTCTTAATTCCCAGACAGCAGACTCCATTGTTCTGGGCCCAAGTTGATGAGTCAAAGAAACTTCAGGCAAAATGTAGTGGCTGAAGAGGAAAGCAGTCAGAACGGGATAATCAGGAGGCAGAGAGAGATGGCTCCACTTGACAGGGACAAAATATATACCTCAAAGTCATACCCTTAAAGACCCACCTCCTCCAGCCACATCCTACCTGCCTATAGTTACCACCCAGTTATTCCCTATCAGCAGATGAATTCATCAATGAGCATAAAGCTCTTTCAAACCAATCATTTCACCCCTGAACTTTCTTGCATTGTTTCTCTCACACATGACCTTTTGATGGACACCTGACACCTAAACCATTATGCATCTCAAGGATCATGTCCTCCTGGAAGTTATTTCTCAGACCTTTTCATTTCCATTTATTCACCTACTTAGATTGGTCTAAGGGCAATACAGTCTTCTGTATGCCCCGAGCTCCCAGAGATGCCTCTCAGCATCTGCCACGTGTACTTGGAATTATCTGTTGGAGGGTTCATCTTCCTGGTTGGATTATACATCCTTCCAGGGCAGGCGGCAGGTGTCTTCCATTCTCACACTTATGTGATGCAGCACCGAGCCTTGAATCTGGTCTGTACTCCTGCATTCTGAACTGTGATGCATTTTAGGGTCAAAGCACAGGCAAAGGCTGAGGAGGGCTGGTCCCCCTTGGTGTTGCCTTTATTTTGCACGAGTGATGGAATGAGTGAGAGAATTTTATTACTTAAATTATGCAGCTGCCAAGAGGTGTGTGAAGACTGATATTTACATTATTTTATGATAGAAATTCTGATGCCAAAGGGTATACAATAGTAGCCCATGCTTCAAGTTAAGTCAAAGAACTTCAGGCAAAATGTCAATATTTATGTCTCAGAAAGAAAATGATCACCTTTTTGTGTTCTTACAGTTAAGGGTGATCCCACTCCAGTTCTTCAGCCACCCCAGAAAGAGGTTTAGAGAGCTCCTCAGATCCTATAAGGATCATGCTTCTTTGTATCATCACCGGTAATGTCAGTCCTCCCTAAATTGCTTGGAACTACCTCATGTCCTCTGCTCTCATTAAAAATCACCCCTAGAGGACTGGGGTGTAGCTCAGTGGTAACATACATGAGGCTCTTGGTGGTACCCCCAACATGCCCCCCACATTACTCCTCAGGTGTACTGAAAGCATTGGCAAGAACGTGGCTGCCAAGCAGAAGGGAGTCGTGCTCAGGAGGGAGAGACCCAGTTGTGGTTTGTAACAAGGCCCCTCAGGACAGAAGCCAACCAGAGGCTGAATTAAAATGAGTTTGTTAAAAAAAAAATTAAAAATAAATAAAACGAGTTTGTTGGATTCTTCAGGAAAAACTCTATCTGTACATCCAAGAACAACAGATTCCTTACTATGGCCAAGGACATTTTCCCAAGTTTTTGGATGTCCTTTGAATCTTTTCCCCTACATACCTGAGAATTTAAGACAAGAGTTTGAGTAATGTGTTCTTTAAATCTAAGCGACATCATGGAAATTCTAAGAAATCAGTTTGAAGACATGATTTGAAGTTTTGGAAACAGAGGCACAAATACTGTTATAAAAGTAGAATAAGCTTAATTTATCTGATTTATTATTATTATTATTATTATTATTATTATTATTATTATTATTATCTTAAGATTCTTTGACTTGTCTCGATGTATTCTACTCTTCTACCATGGAGTTCTATTCAAGCTTCTAGTTTATTCCTTAGTCTTCAACTTTCTAGTCTTTTCATCTGCTAAGTGCTTTGTAAATTATAGTAGTAAAATACCAGAGAATCCATTAGGGCCAAGACCTCAACTTCGTTGCCTGGCAAAGAGTAGGTGTTAAATATCTATTTGTTGGATGAATAGATAAATTAACTATTAATAGAACTTTTAACTCATTTATTAGCATAAATTATATACCAAAACCCAGGGTAAGTTTCTTTCATGCACTAGCCAATTAAATTCTTTGTTCTGTATGAAGTGTGTAGTGCAGTAGGCCCATTTGAAAGTTTTGGAAACTCTGAAGGTCAAGTTATTTGCCCCAAATCATCCCTCTAATAAGCAAGGAGATAAGAATCCAAAGAAAAACAATCTGCTATTTGCAGCTTGTGACTAGGGCTTTATTTATTGTGGGCATGTGTGGGGAGCAGGAGGTACCATGGAAGGAACCAGAAAGCAAGGTCCTGATTCTTCCCCTTACTGGGCATCTGCCTTAGGGTCCTCACTTATCAGAGTGGAAAGTGACAACCTTTTCTCTGTGTCTTTGCTGAATTGTTGTAAGGATTTGTTTCAAAAGTGAAACAAAACCTGTAAAGTATTATTTAAAAAATGTGAAATAAATAAAATAGGTTCACGTGGCCCTTTGTGTCCACAGGTTTGCAACCACAGATTCAACCAGTACATACTCAAAAGGTTTCAAAGAACAAAAGGACACCATCGTTACTGAACATGCACAGTTTAAATTCCTTGTCCTCTTTTCCATAAACAGCACAGTGTAACAAGTATGTACATCATATTTACATAGTAAATACTTTTTAAACAGTAAGTAATCTAGAATTGATCTCAAGTATATGGAAGGATTGTGTGGGTTATTTGCAAATAGCACACCCTTTTATGTAAGGGACTTGAGTCTCCATGGATTTTGGTATCTGTGGGGGGTCCTGGAACCAACCCCTCAGGCATAACAAGGGGCAGCTGTATTTACAGCAAGGAGATTATGAAACATCTGGAAAAGAAGGGACTATTTTTGAAATGCTAGGTAAATAGAGCAATAAAAATAAAAACCCTGACAGAGATTTGCAGAATCTATATGCCTACATAGATCATAAATGTTAATTGGCCAGAGTAGCTCTTGATCCATGCTATAAAATATCTTGTTAAAAGACTTAAAGTGCATACTAATAATTTAAATGATTATTAGAGGATATTATATACTGCCTGTTTGTTGTTCCTTTTGTGTGGTATCTGGAACATATCTTGGTGTTCCTTTCAAGTACAGGATAAAGTTAAAAGGTTTTTTTTTTCTCATCTAATTAAGGATGTAAGATTAGCTAACTCAATTATAAAAGAGCTGCTCTCTCTCTATCCCCTTCCCTTGTCCTCCTGCTTCTTTTTATAAGTGAATTATCATTCAATTTAAATTGAATGAATTATTGCTGATCTGAAGATATACTTTAATAGCTCCTAGAACAAAAGCTAATAGGAAAATAGCCTTAACTGAAGCCAACATTGTCTTAAAATTTAGTTTGAAATTGTATTTTAAATCACTTAATATATAAATTCCAAAGTCTAAACATATGATGCATTTTTGATTGTTTATTTATTCTTCATGTGAAAATGTGACCCTACCTGTGGGCTTCAACTACAGCAATAGTGGCAATATTCACTTTAATTGTCTACGATTAACTGTCTGTAATTATAACATGCTAGATCTGAGGGGCTCTTTGGGCAGCTTTCTCAGAGTTCTGCAGCATTCCAGACCCGCAGGATACTCTGAAAAATTTCTTAGGCTGATCTAGTTGAAAGACTCAGCACATGGTCACCCACTCTTGGAAAGTGTCAGTGCAGGGACTCTGAGAAGGTTTTGGTAATGAAATGCATCAATCTTTGTGCAATGGGTTGTTTGCCCAGTGTATTTCACCACAGAACCCTGTAGCCAAGTGGCCTTTAGCAACGTGCAAGGAAACACTTTGGGATCCTTAGTCCCAGGTCAAGGAACCTACCCATGGCCCCACAAACTCAGGAATCTTTTTTAAACTAATTTTTAATTTGTTCTAATTTGTTGGACATGACAGTGGAATGCATTTATACATTTTGATATATCATATAAATAGATAAATGCAATTTCTCATTTTTCTGATTATACAAGTAGGGTCACATATATCATGCAGTCCTATATGTACATGAGGCAATAATGTCTGTTTCACTCTACTATCCTTCCTACCCTCATACTCTTTCCCCTCCCTTTACTCCCCTCTACTTAATACAATAACTCTATTCTTCCCTAGAGCCCTCCCCCATTGTGAATTAGCATCCACATATTAGAGAAAACCTTTCTTATTTCGATTAGCATGATATTCTTCAACTCCATCCATTTGCCAGGGAAAGCCATTACTTCATTCTTCTTTAAAGCTGAGTAATATTCCATCATATATGTATATGTGTATATATATACACCACATTTTCTTTATCCATTTATCTGTTGAAGGGCTCCTACACTGATTCCATAGTTGAGCTGCTATGAACATTCATGTGGCTGCATCACTGTAATATGCTCATTTTAAGTCCTTTGGGTGTAAACCTAGGAGTGGGATAGCTGGGTCAAATGGTGGTTCCATTCCAAGTTTTTTGAGGAATCTCCATAATGGTTGCACCAATTTGCATTCCCACCAACAATATATGAGTGTACCTTTCCCCCCACATCCTGGCCAACATTTATTGCTGCTTGTATTCTTGATAATTGAAATTCTGATTGGAGTGAGACAAAATCATAGAGTAGTTTTGTTTTGTATTTCTCTAATTGCTAGCGATATTGAACATTTTTTCATATATTTGTTGATCCATTGTATATCCTCTTCTGTGAAGCATCTGTTCAGTTCCTTAGCCCATTTACTGATTGGGTTATTTGTTTTTCTGGTGTTAAGTTTTTTGGGTTCTTTATATATCCTAGAGATTAATGCTTTATCTGAGGTGCATATGGTAATGATATTCTCCCAATCTGTAGGCTCTCCCCTCACATTTTTGATTGTTTCTTTTGCTGAAACTCAGGGATCTTGATTCCTAATCTACAGCTGGCTGATGTCTTTTCCAAAGGAGAAAAAATGCATAGTTGCAGTGGCCTGCTTTTAGAGAACTACCATTGATTGTCTTTTTAAAAGCAATGTATACAAACCATGCCTTTAATAATTTGTTTTAAAATGTTGTCAGTTATTATTAAAGTTCCTCAAACTTGAGCTACTACTTTTTGAAACTTGAAACATTTGCTGATTTTTTAAAATTTTCTGAATTTTAAAATTTGTTTTGGATCACAAATAATATTGGTAATTACTCTGTAAACATATACTTGAATCCTGCCTGACATAATTCTTCAGGGCTGGATTTTTAAAATATTTAAAAGCAAAAAACTACTTTCATACTACCACTTTATGTATCTTTGTTTCTTTTTTCCTTTAACTTTTGCTTAGTTCTTCCAATTATTCTTCTTAAATAAAAAAATTGAATACTACTTTAATTTTTATTTCCATTGCTACAGAGCAACATGAATTATGTGCAATTTAATCTAATATATAAGTTTTTGGATTGATGGCTTTGGACCAAAAACATTAAATATTTTTAAAAATTTATTCATCAGTTGGTCACAGTATTAGTCAGTTTTCTGTTCCTATAACATACATCTGAGATAGTCAACTTATAAAGATAAAAGGTTTATTTTGGTTCACAGTTTTAGAAGTTTCACTCCATAATTGGTTGGTCCCACTGCTTTTGGGATTGTGTTGAGGCAGCACATGATGATGGGGGTGCATGGTAGAATAAAACCACTCACCTCATAGCTGGGAAGCAAAAAACAGAGGAGGCTAGAGTTCACTGTCCTCTTCAAAGGCCTGCCCCTAGTGATCTAAAGACCTTCCACTAGGTCCCATATCTTACAGGTTCCAATGCCTCCCAAAAGTACCACACTGGGGAACAAGACTTTATCACTTGAGAGCAAAACTATAGCACCCATAATCTGAACTTAACCCTGAAGTATACCTAGCCTTGGCCCTGAAAAATTCACTCATATACTGGGGTTAATTTCTGATTATTTTAACACATTAGTATCCTTACCACCCAAGGGAAGAAAAATTCTGCTATAATGCTGAATATCATTTGGGTTAAAAACTGAAGATATTCCCAGTATACATGGTACTTAGTGCATTCCTAGAATCCTTGTGAAATTCTTGAGATACACCTTTCCCAAAGACACACCAGAGCTGAGAGAGTCACAGGTTCATAATAGATAGTAAGGGTTCAGAGGGTCCCCCTCAAATGACATTTGTTGGACTGAATCCATGAAGCCCATAACCTGGAGTGGAATATGATTCAAAGTTGTGTAGCTTTGAGTAGACACAGCATGTATGACAGGTTCAGAGTGTTCCCTGAGGAGCAGAACATTTACTGTATTGCTTACTGAGTGTTGCCAAACACTGAGAAAAAAAAGTCTTTCAGAAAAGCAGAGAGCTTGGTACCATGAAGGGTTCCACCTCGTGGGAGATGATGAGGTGCAAAATCAAGGGAGACCGGTAGACTTTAGAAAGAAGCTGGCAGAAGAGTTGGGGAAAGGAAAGGGCTGTGTGTGGGATATTGACCCAGCTGTCAACCAACAGTATGAGTACGACTTGGTATGAGGTCTGATGTAAAACAGCATCACTCCCAGGTAGCACAGCGTCGCAGTGATAACATTTTCTAAGTTTCTGTGATGCTTAGGTATTTGCAAAGAATGATTTAGTTTAATCCTCAGCACAACCAATGTGAAATATCATCAGTACTCCCACATCTGTACAGATGTGAAGGCTGAGACTTAAGAGGTTAAACAATTTTTGGAAGATTCTAAAAAGTGACAGGGCAGGCATTCATGTTGAGGTTTGTGTCTAGCATTCAGGACCTTCACCAGGTCCTGGTTCTCCTTATTGATCAACGTAGCCAGGCAAGCTTTCGACTCTCATTGCCCAGGATACCTAAATGGAAGGAGTCCAGCCCTAGGGACTTTTGACAAAACATTCATTGTGGCTATCATGTTCTGAGCCACAAGGTTTGGAGTGAAGTGCCAGAGTTATAATGAATTAGACATAGTACTTGCTTTAGGGATGTCCCGATTTAGTGGTTGACTAGTGCTTTCAATGCCTTGGGATAGCAGAATGGAGGATGAGAAGCATTTGAAGTTGAATGCCTTCTGATGAGGTGTGTACCTCTCAGATCCCCACAGCCCTCTCCTTCCTACTGAGATGTGATGGGTGCATTTCAACCCTGAGATGGCAACTATGCCCCAGAATTATCTATACAGGAGAGAAGAGGGGAGTGATCAAATGGATCCAGAGTAGTGAGATGATGGGTATATGAGCAGGAAAATATGATATGTTTTGCAAATTTGATATTCATCAATATTTCTTCTTACCCATTTTAAAAATAACTTTCCTCTTGATTTTAACCAAAGTCAGTTATGCTTTTATTTATGTATTTTATGAAAGTACTAGTTTTCTTCTTATTTATACTTTTGCTTTTGGTAAAGAAAATTAAATTGTACTTTTACAGCAAAATAACATATACTTACAAAAGGAGAAAAAGAAGGAAAAAAAAAATAACCCTTAATCCTATTGCTAACAAGCAAACACTATTATTGTTAATGTCTATGCTTCATGTGCAGGTCTATGCTTTTTAAAATATTTTAAATGGAAGTAGAACATTCTCTATATGCTGTATGCTTATTTTTTCACTTAGCAGGATCTCATAAATGCTTTCCTCTGGGCCATGAAATACGTTAGCTTTTCAATTACTGAGTTTTGCTGAAAGGATATGTCATAACTTAATCTTTTATTGAAGGATATTTCTGGTCCTTACTCCGAATCTACAAGTAAATATACAACGTGCATTGTTTGAATGTTAAGAGTTATGTTTCCCCTTTATTCTTGTCAGTGCTGATGACCTGAGAAGCTCTACATACTACTTCCTTTAATGTTTCTGAGCTGTGAGGAGCCAGAGGTGCGGCTGAACCCTCCACAGAGGAAGTGAAGCAAGTGAAGAAACAGCTCGGGTGAGAGGACTCCTTTCTCCTGCTTGACGCTAGGTGGCGCTTTCGCCATTGAAAAGAAACTCCAGGCTGGCTTTAGAAATGTTATTTTTGAGAAGCCATTTAGGCTTTTCAATGATGATTTCTTACTTTCTTCCCCCATTTATTTATTGATCCACTTATTTATTTGTTTATTTTTAGTTTTCTCCTTCATGGCTACCCAACAGCACCACCATTCAGCTGGTTTAATTAGCATGTCACATTTTTGTTTTGTTTAAAAAAGACTCCAAAATATTAGTTTTCTTCTCCCTTTTATCTCTTAGAATAAAGTAAAAGCAAAACCATAATCCAAAACAAACAAGCGAAAATCAACCAACCAACGAATGGATCAGCCACACAAATGACTGGATCAAAAGTGCTATAGGGTCTTAACATTGAGGAGTCTCAATCCAGCTGTTAGTACCCACAGGAAAAAATAGCATTTTAAAAGTTTTGTATTAAGTAACTGAACATGAATTTTCAAAAACCATGTTTCTAAGTTACCCATATGTTGCCAGTGTGTAGGAAAGTGTGAATCCTGGCTTAATAGTTAAGTGCCACACTCCTGGTGTGTGCTTATATACTGACATGAGTTGCTTCACAATGGGGATATATTCTGAGAACTGTGTTGTTAGTTGGTTTTGTTGTTATGTGAACATCAACATCAACACACACAAACCTGGATGGTAGAGCCTACAACATAGCTTGGCCCTATGGCAGGTTGCCCTAACGTATCACCTATTACTCTTAGAGCCATTGTGAGCAAAGCAACATGAGATTAAATCAAGCATAAGAAAAAAGATGCAGTAGAGAAACATGGTATAGTCCTGGTTACTCAAGAGGCTGAGTAGCCAGCCTCTTGCACATTCAAGGCAAGTGTGGGCAACTTAGTGAGAACTCATCTCAAAATATAGAAATTAAAAAGGCGGAGGATGTAGCTTAGTGGTGGAGCATCCTGGCTTCAATATCTAGTACTGCAGATGAACAATAACAACAAAACCCCCCAAAAAACCAGGGGGGATGAGGACAGTAAACACAAAATGCATGAGTCTCCAACTGGCATTAACAGGGCATACTATTTTACAGTGAATGATTTTTTTTTCAATAACAAGTAGCACAATCTAAAATAATATTAAAAAATTTAAGATGTTAAATACATAAACTAATAACACAGTTATTTACCATCATTATAAGTGTTAGGGACCATAAATAGTTGTATGTGCTGTGCTTTTACCTGATTGGCAGCACAGTAGATTTGTTTATACCAGCATCACCACAAACGTGAGTAATGCATTGCACTATGACATCATGATAGCTCTGATGTCACCAGGTAACATAGCTTCATTATAATCTTGTGGGATCACTGTCATGTCTGCAGCCTGTCATTGGTTGAAATGTCATTAGATGGCATATGGAGAAGAAAGCTCCTTTGAGGAACACAGTGCAAAGGCACATGCTACATTAAACTTCATCATTAGCCACAAGTGGTTAATTTCTTGGATTATCAATGATTAGAATGCTGGTGTTGAGTGTCCTTTTCAAAAGGGCAGATCCCTTGGAGTTGACCTATACATTAGTGAGTTTAAGTTTGACATTGATGGATGTGCCAATTCCCCAAGCTGATTGCTCGGCTCTCCTGATAGGATAACTATGTTAATTCAAGGTGTTCAGGGAAATGAATGTCTTTGTGCTTAAAGTTTTATTTTCTTCTAAATCAGTTTCTTTCCCCAGGATAATGCTCTATAAATGAAATTACCAGTTAAAAATGTATGCACATTTTAAGAGTTTAGTATATATTGTGATTGATTCTGAAGTACTGATTCTTAATGGGAGAAGGGCCATGATTTTGTCCTGCCGTGAAAACATCTTAATGTAGTTGTGTTTCAATTACTCACAACATCACCGTGTCAGAGACATTGAGATTTTTTTTTTTTTCTTAGTGAAGATTTACAGAATGGTCACCTTTCAGAGAAAATGGGACTCCTTTGTGCAACTTTTTCATTCACTGTTATTGTTTGCAATAAATTAAGAGGTTCTGATAAATTCACTTGCTAGTTCCCTTTCTTTCTTGGAATTTGAGTTTGGTGGACCTGCTGATTTTAAAGTTGTCTTGTATTTTCCAAACATCATTATGGACTTTTTTTTTGGGGGGGGGGGCGGTCAAGATTTTTCAACCTGTTTCAAAACTTTGAGTTACAAAGCTGACTTGGCATATCAGTGCGGGACCAGATCTTTATATTGACATCATCTGTTTTCCTTTCTCATTTAATTTGTAGACACTGAAGTTGAAGCTCAGACATCATTCTTGTTCTTTTTGAAAAATCTTTGTGAATGAGCTCTAGGGTTGGTTTCGATATCTGAAAAAAACCCTGCCTCTTTAAAGGACTGTGAAACCACCCCATGGACTGTGAATCACACGCTGGGACTCTTTGACTTGCAAATTTTGTGACTGTCCTCTATTTGGGAAAATCTGTTTTATTCTTCTAATGCTTTGGAATTATTTATAAGAGATATAGTAAGAGGATTCTATATACTAAAGATATGAAAAAGATGCAACAACCTAATTAGAATACTTTCATTACCAGAACTATTGGAACCAGAAACTTAGACTCACCTCTATAATTATTTTAAAAAATAAGCTATTCGTATCTGATTATTGAAACAATATATATTCACACTAAAATTTGGGAAAGGAAAAAGGGAAATCAAAAAGATGTGTCAGTCATGAGGTTTTTGCTATTAGCAGCAGAAACTCAGCCAAATTAATATGAACACAAGGAAAAAATTATTGCTTACATAGAAAGTGATGTTGATGAAGTTTCAGGCAAATTTGGATCCAATGGCAATGTTAGATTTAATAATGATAATAGGTGTACAGAAAATAGTTTTCAAGAAGATCTCTTTTTTTCTCTCTCTCCTGTTTCTAATTTTCTATGTCTTGACTTCATGTCAAAAAGCTGTCTTAATAAAGTGGCAAAACAGCAACAACCAATAGGCTACCCTGGCAGTTCAAAGTCACCAGTCGCCTTACCAGCCCACTCTCATCCCTGTTGGAGAGAGAAATCAGTTTTTTCCCTCTTCCCTCTTCAATGCCTTCCCTGAGGCCCCTAAATGAGACAGAGAGAGGTGGATTAACAAGAGAAAAACAGAATTTCATTAATATGTGAACTACAAACACACATGTGAGCACTCAGTGTGTAATTCAAAGGCAAGGCAAGGCCCAATTTAGGCTTCAATAGCTGGGTTTTTTTTTTTGTACCAGGGATTGAACCCAGGGATGCCTAACCACGGAGCAACATCCCCAGCCCTTTTACAAATTTTTTTATTTTAAGACAGGGTCTTATTAAGTTTCTTAGGGCCTCTCATGTTAGTGAGGTGGGCTTTGAACTGTGATCCTCCTGCCTCAGCGTCCCAGAGATGCTGGGGTTATAGACGTGTGCTACTGTGCCCTGTTTCTATAGCATTTTAACCAAAGAACAATGCAGCTTTAGAGAAGTGTCAGGACAAAGGAAAAAGGCTTTGAGTTTCTAGCATGGTGAACTGTGGGCAGGTGAATACTTGGGGAAATTGTGGAAGATGAGGACTCGTTAGGAAGGTTTGTTAGGTAGGTTCCTCTCGTGCCCTCTCTTACTGATGAGGGTCTAGAATCATGTCCTGTGATTAGCTTCTGTCCTTCCTGGTAGAGAGGGGAGGAAGGGACACCTTGACAAACTTATGTCCGGCTTTTATACGAATAGGGGCAGGGAAGTGAGCTTTTCCTGTATCTGCTTCTTTTCAATTATTGTTATTTCAAAATGATCAATATGTGATCTTAGCATATTCCACTACACTTCATCCCAGAGGGAAGAGAGGGCCTCCGGGTAGCTCTGGGTCAGTGGCAGGTTTTGTGCATATCCCTGAACTTGTCCCCATGGCAGTTTCCCTGGCTGGACCTGGGTCTCATGCCCTTTTATATCTACTGTGATGAGAGGGGTTTGTTAGCCCAATACTCCCAGAGTGGGTTACTCACAAGAAAGAGGGGTTGTGTTGTACCAAAGAGTAGAAAAGGACCAGGTGCTGGGTTGAGACAAGAATAAGTGCTTCAGTTATCTACATAAGAATATGTATCTTTCCAAGTTAAATATACATGTATACCTAAGTACATGTATACATATAAATATATACATATATATATATTTACATATGCTCTAACAAGTGATCTGGTTTTTCAGTGTCAACTACTTTGTGAATTTCAAGTACTTCAAACACCACCTAACTCATGGGCGAGTAAGGTTTTTGACTTGAAGTAAAGAGGCTTTTAACCCCCACTTGATTCAATATGTGTATGTCTGGTCCTCAGAGCTGCCCCCTCAGCCATCAGAGTTCTTCGACCTTGTGCTGATTTCCATGTCATCACCACACCTGGCCTGCTGTGTTCATTGGAAGTTGGGTTCATTCCTTAGAGCACTCTGGTTTCTAGACCTGTGCCAGATACCTCTCCCTGCCTGCTAGATGAGACCCAGGGAAGGACAGGTGAGCCTAGGGAGGTACCTTGTGTGAGACCCAAATTTATGGGGATATCTCAGTAATCAAAATAAATACTATTTTGATGAAATGGTTTAAAAATACAAATTAATGCAGAAACTCATGAATGAAGTAACACATTTAAATGAAGATAGGGTCAGTATTACTGACATTTCTGTTTTCAGTATGCCCAGCATGACACTGACCGTGACTATCATTGCAGAAAGGTGTGGTCCTATCTGTCCTCCTGCCTGTGCACTGCAGTCTGCCAGCTTCTGCCTAGCTGGCTCACGGGGCGATGGTGGGGAGGTCCCAAGTTACCCATGATTGATTTTTGAACACATAATTCATGTTTGTAATACAAAAATTAGGAAACAAATAAAAATGTAAATGAATCATGCATGGTATTCCTTTAAGAAGTACCATTGTTCATGTGTTAAAACACTCTTCCACACCTTTTCCTGTGTACATAGAAAACAAATACCAGACACAAGGGATTATAGATAAATATATCTCATATGCACCAATACACATAGATGTTTTTACTTGTAAACATGCAACATCTTCCCATGGTTTTCTTTTCTTCTTCTTGGTGTTAAGGATTAAGCCCAGGGCCTCACACATAATAAGCACACTCTACCCCTGACCTCCATCCCCGGTCCTCTTTCCATGTTAATAGATACATACCTGTATCATCATCAGTTTTGATTCTTCCTGATTCTAACAAACCTGTCTTGCCCTCTCTCTTTTTGCCAAAGCAGATTTGTGTGTGTGCATGCACGTGTCGTGTGTGTGTGTGTGTGTGTGTGCACATCTGTCAGATATGGGCCATCCTGACCTAAATTCAGCACATATCATTTATTTGTGGGTGAAGGTGGGAGGTTTGGGAGAAGGCAGGTGGATTTTTACAAAGGCTAGAAGAATGCTTTGACTTCAAAGCCTTGAAATCTATTTGGGTCATTTGTCAAAAAAGGGCAAAATAGGGAGGAAATGATTCTTTTGATGTGAACCATTCACCCCCTCTCCCCCTCCCCCATGGAGGAGAGCTACTGACTTTACCTGTGTGAGAAATTTACCTTTATTGTTGTAAATTGATACAATTTTGAGGGCGATTTTCACTATAGCAATGTCTAGATTGTCCTGTACTAACTCACTCAACTGGAGGTATCCTCGTGAATGACAGCTCTCCTTAATCCTGTTGATGATATTAGAGTTGGATGCTAGTTGAAGTGGCAAGAAATTAACCGGTAATGACTAATGCAATAGGGGAGAAAAGAGTCCATTATGAACTAAACTCACTGTTTTTAGAGGAATGATGAGGGAGTAGAGAGAGGGGCAAGCTTAGTAGTTAGGAAGTGAAAAATTACAAATATCAGGAAGTGGGTATGGGTGGTGTGTGAAGCCTGGCTCTGCTTCCTAGTTAGCACTTGGTGAGGTTGGAATCCTCCCTCCCACAGAGACTGGGAAACAGGGTCCCTCTCCCCAAGTGCTGGCTGGAACAAACAGCAGATTCATTCAGCAGTTTTGAGTTTTCTCAGGCAGGTACTTTAAAGGGAGCTAGGGTAATCCTAGGGATGGGCCTTCTGTTAGGAGCTATCTTAGTTCTTGTTCAAGACTGTAGGTCATAAGTCTTTACAGGCCTTGTTGAAAAGAGGGTTCTGAGGAGCTTGGTCAGAATTTGATCGGTGGAGATTTTTTTGTCAGACCCAAACAAACATCGTCATCTCCAGTGCTGATTTTTGGAAATACACTAATCTAGGAACTCAGTTACCTTCATGTAGATCCATAGGCTTTTTCCAGCTACAAAGTTGGTTTGGAAAACCCTCTCTGATAAGATTTGAAGGTCATAAGGAAGATCAAAGAGTCTAGAAATACTGATTTCCTCAGACAAATTGCCCAGGTGGTACCGAAGGGATCTAGTAGAAATGTAGGCAACTGAACACAGGAATGAAATAGTTCATGTGATGCACTGGGATGTGTGACAGGGAGGCTGGTGGCAGTGGCTGCCTTTGACTCTCAGATCCCAGGTACACTTACTGGCCAACAGGGATGGGGGTCACCACTAATCCATGTGTTTAACTCCCCACTATGAATTATTTTTTACTCCTATAAGAACAAAGATCTAATTTTAGGGAAGAAAAAAACCAAAACGTTCTTCACATTGAAAAACTTTAAGCCTGAAAGTACAGGGACTAAATAGAAGGAATGGAAAGTATCAATCCAGCTCCTCTGAGTTCACCTCACAAGCCTGATGTTGAAATATGAAAGGAAAATATTGCTAGTTCAGATTGAAATTATAGATGCTGAGTTTAGACTTTTTGCCATGACCTAGCCACAAGTTTCTTTGGCCTCGAAGAAGATCATTTTGTGTTTTAGCCAGCACTTGACAATGATAGGGTAGGTGCAGTTTAAAAATTGGATGCATTTAAATT
This sequence comes from Glaucomys volans, assembly GCA_020662805.1. Taxonomy (NCBI): domain Eukaryota; kingdom Metazoa; phylum Chordata; class Mammalia; order Rodentia; family Sciuridae; genus Glaucomys; species Glaucomys volans. The sequence goes on from JAJEJO010048013.1 coordinate 85,057, forward strand.
GTTCTTGCTGGATACCTTCTGTTGGAGGATCCCAAACCTAACTGTTCCTTGAAGATTAATGACTCACAGATGTTCATGCTGTTTTCAGTAAGAAAATAACTTCCTGCTGCATGATATCTTGGATAGTCTTTCCCAGAGAACACTAGGGACAGGAATGTTCTGGAAACAGCAGGCTGAGTGGGACCTGCTCCTTCCTCCCAGCTGCTGCCTTTAACCTGCTCTGGCAGGTAGATCATTTGGGCAATTTTGCTCTTGAATTAGTAAATGGATTATCTGTTGATGGAAGTTTCTATTTTGGTGGTTGTTCATGGGCAAGAGAGGGTATCGGGGTGAAGATGAGGGAGGTGTATATGCTTGGGGTGTGGGGAGACCAAGGAAGAAAGGTAGAAGGAAGGGAAGGAAAGAGAAAGATCTTGGACATTATTAGTGTAGGTATTAGCTTCTATGTCAGCAGCATTGGGCTCAAATGCTACATTCAACCATTTCTGTAAGTTTCATCTGGGCGTTGTTTCAATGACCCCATGAGGGTGGGGATAAGAGAAGGCTTAAAATAATAGTGACTCCAAAATATGCCCTGTACTGAAGTTCTTATTGCTTTGATAGGAAAAGTGGTTTGCCAAAACTGGCCCTTCTCCAGCCCAGATGTGAAAACCTAAGTGGGCTTTGCTTTGTGAAATTTGTGCTCAATTAGTCACAAAAGATAGAATGAGTCATCATTCAGCGAAAAAGGCTCTTCTTTTTGGGCCCTGTGTGGTTTGTTTGTCTTTAAACCTGTGTAGATTTTGAAATTGTTTAAAAGTTGGAAGAAGGAAAAAATTCTCAAGAGTTGAATTTCTCGTTTCAGTAAAAACCAGAATTGTTGCTTGGATATGCCCATATTAATACCTCCTAAGACAGAAAGCCTCATTATAGGCTAATCTGTGTGCTACTAGACCTGGTGTAGCTGCTCTGGGTATTGATGTTTTTGAATAGTGAATAATCACATGGGAATTATATGATATAGAAAGCAGTACTTAAGCTTATAATCCTCCCACAGGGGCTATTTACCTCCAAATGTTTCAGTTGATTTTGGCTTAGTAACACCGCCATGTGAACGCTATGTTTTGTTGGTTTGAGGCACACACCACGGTCAAGTTCCTGTAAGATTCTGGACACATGCAGGCTTCAGGGTACTTGAGAGTCCCCAGATGGTGTCGAAGTCCTCACCAACAGGACAGGTCAAGGATCACAGGAGGCCCCTTATGGAAGCTGCCGTCCATGTGATTTTCATGGTTCTTTCGCCGTACCTAGCTTAATCTTCAGTCTAGCTCCCTAAGGATTAAAATGTAGCATCTGCTTTCACAGATATCTGTTTTTCTTAACTTTTAGAAATAACTTAAAAATTTGTTTTAATTAATTATGCATGACAGTAGAATGCATTTTGATGCATCATATATAATGGAGTATAATTTCTCATTCTTCTGGTTATACATGATGTAGGATCCCATCTGTCACATAGTTATATATGTACATGGGACAATAATGTCTTATTCCCTCTAATGTCCTTCCTACCCCCTTACCCCCTCCCCTTACTTCACTCCCCTTTACCTAATCTAAAGTAACTCCCTAGCCCCCTCCGCATTGTGATTTAGCATCTGCATTGCAGAGAAAACATTCAGCTTTTTGTTTTTTGGGATTGACTTATTTTGCTTAGCATGATATTCTCCAGCTCCATGCATTTACTGGAAAATGCCATATTTTCATTCTTCTTTAAAGGTTGAGTATATATATATATGATATGTAGATATAGAGATATCTATATCTATCTATATATAGATATATCTACAGATATATCTATCTGTCTATATACATATATCACTTTTTTTATCCATTAATCTGTTGAAGGGCACCTAGGTTGGTTCCACAATCTAGCTATTGTGAATTGAGCTGCTATAAACGTTGATGTGGCTGCATCACTGTAGTTTGCTGATTTTAAGTCCTTTGGGTATAAACCAAGGAGTAAGATAGCTGAGTCAAATGGTGGTTCTATTCCAAGTTTTCTGAGGAATGTCCACACTGTTTTCCAGAGTGGTTGCACCCATTTGATATCAGGTTTCAAGTAAGCTTCCCAGTATGGAATCCTAGACCTTGGACTTCCTCATTTCTGTCATTTTAGGCTACAGGTCACCCTGATCCATGCCGAAGTGGCACTCTTAGAGCTCATCCAAATGAGGAGAGGCCTACTGCCTTGTTTTCTGTAGAGAAAACCCCTTATTGATGCTGCTGATCCTTTCCTGCCCGGATCAATTCTGTGAGAGGGCTTTTTTTTTCTTAATCTCTTGATTTTATGAAATTACATTATTTGAAACCCTTACTAGTGACTTTTCATTGAGCTAACTCCTGCATCAGTTAAGGTTCTTCAGAGAAGAAACAATAAACATGAGAGAGTGGGGAGTGGGGGCAGGGAGAATAGAGAGGGAAAAAGATAGATATGAAAGTGTTTTAAGGAATTGGCTGATGTCATTGTGGGAGCTCACAAGTCCAAAATGTGTATGGCAGCTTGGAAACTCAGGTATGATTTCTGTTACAATACAAAGGTAGAATTCCTTTAATAGGAAACCTCAGTCTTTAAGGACTTCAACTGGTTAGATGAGGCTCACCCATATCATGAAGCATAATCTTTTTTACTTAAAGTTAGTTGACTATAGATATTAATCATATCTACAGGATGCCTTCACAGCAGCTTCTAGACTGCTGTTGACTGATGATTGGACACTGTAGCCTGGCCACATTGACACATAAAATCAATCATTACAATACCCTTCTGGTGTCCCTTTCTTAGGCAGATTGTTTTCCCTACAGCCCTCTTAAGCACATGTTTATTTGCTTCATTGAGATTTCATCTTTGGTCTTTTTTAACGAGTACCCAGGTTGTCATGAAACAATCACAACTATGCATTTACATCAATTCCCTCCAAATAACTTGGGTCTTCCATGGAAAGAAGGAAAACTGGAACATATTAATTAAGAAGCATTTTTCCCCATGAGACGTAGACATAAAGAAGACAGCTTTAAATTCAGAGATTCATGTCTATAATCACAGTTTCAATTTTCAATGGATTGGAGTTTAAAGGGTGGATGTGATCTGTTTTCTAAACTTGATTTTTAACAAATAAAGGTGTTGAAATTCCAACACATAAGAACAACTTGTCATTCACAGTGCAGGTGAGATAATTCTTCTCATTGTTTAACAGAATATGTCCACATATAATGTTTCAAGACACAAATGCATTTGACATGTTGATCTTGGGAACTGTGAGTGCATCACTTCACAGATGTATTATCTATTCCCTATGTAACTGTAAGTGTTCTGAGGGTAGAGGCTGAGTCTCACTCATTATTATTTCTCTAGAATCTGCATAGTGCTTAGCACACAGCAAGTTGATATCAATCAATGCATCTCAGCAAAGTGCATGCCAGGCTCAGAGATCCTTCACCTCCCTGCTCAATATATCCTTGCAAATGAGATTATGGATTGCCTAGATGAGAGGAGAGAGGTTCATGAAGTGACATTGCTCCTGATGGCTCCCAAGATATAGATGGGCTGAAACAGATAAGCCTCATCGGTCAATGAGATAGCCCCAGGGTCCAGTGAGGAGCTGAGGGGGCAGCACCTCTTGCCAGTATCTCATTTTCAAGGTCACCCTCAGTCCTTGCAAGACCACATAACCCTTTTGAGAAAATAAAATTCAGTGAAGAGCTGAGAGGCATAACTTTTTATCTTACCACATTTTCACTTAGAATATGACCTAGGGACATGGAGATCCCAGTAAGACTCTAAATCTCCAACTCTCTCCTAGGATAGGACTTACAATCAATCCTTTGAGAGAAGACTAAAGTGCATTTTGTCTGCAGCTTGGAATTTGGGAACTTCCTCCTTCACCCCTCATTTTACTGTTTCTTGCGCTTCTTGTTCATTCTCTCGTCCTATTTTGTATACATATTTCTCTCTTCATTCTAAATATAAGCTTTTTGAGTTTAACACTCAAATGTATTTGCTTTATTCATAATGGTCTCTAGGATGGTTCTTTCTTTCTTTGTTTCTTTCTCTCTCTCTCTTCCTTTCTTTCTCTTTCTTTCCTTTCTTTCTCTTTCTTTCTTTCTTTCTTTCTTTCTTTCTTTCTTTCTTTCTTTCTTTCGTGTGGTGCTAGAGATTGAACCCAGGGCCTTATGCATGTGAGGCACACGCTCTACCAACTGAGCTATATCCCCAGCCCTGATGCTTTCTTAATAAATACTAAATACAAATTTTGAAATATACCTTTAAGTAAAAGGAAAAGTTCTATGGTGTTGAGCAGACCCTGCTCACTGCCTGCTCAATGCCATCCTCTGATTTTATTTGCTGATAGAACTTCAGTTTAACAGTCAGATAATTGTAGGCTCAGAGAAGCTAGATTTATCTCCAGATATAAATTATGATTAATTTAAACAAGTATTGGCATTACTTTTTTTTAAACTTATGATTGGCATGTGACCTGATTCTGGCAATGAAACAATGGAAAGACAGCTGGGATTTCTGGGAAAGCTCTTCCTCATTCTAAAAAGGGAAGCAGGGAAAGAGAAAACCTTTTTCTTCCTTCCCTTTACAACTCTTCCTGGGAGGTTGTGATGGTTGGAACTGCCGCAGACATTTTGTGACCATGAGGACAAAGTCAAGAGAATTTGAAGACCCTTCAGAGCCCTGACATTATTGAGCTACTGCACTAACCAACCATGGGAATTTGTTTCTGAATTTCCTATTATGTAAGATAAGCACTACCATTATTTAAGTTACTTTCCAACTAGATTTCATAACTTGAACTCAAAAGATCTTATTCAAACTGATACAGAATAGAATTCAAGTTCATTTTGTGATACAAATGCAGTTTTCTGATATACCAAAGCTTTTGTAGGGAGCATTACAAAATCCCTCATGGGAAATTCTAAGTGAATTTTCCCTGGAGACTCTATATTATTGCTGCTTATTTGGAAATACAATTTATATAAACTAGTGATGATGAATTCAAGAGAAAGCATCCTATCTTGACATGAAGAGGGTCTTATAAGTTAAAATTTGAATGAATCAAAATACTTTAAGAACCACCTAACATTTTTTTCAGGTGAAAAGATAATTTCAGATGCATTAGTGTTAATCTATATTCTAGCTGAATTCCTTTGTAAGCAAGCAGGAAGAGGGTGTGTAGTAAAAACAAGATCTTTTCTACTCTCTAATCACATTCAATGTTTAACATGGAAAAAAACATCTCTAGGTTTACCTTCTTCATCAATGCTAGTCTTTAAGAACCAGTGATTTAAAGAGTTACATGTCAAATAGATTTAGGAAATGGAAAAGTTGAACCAGAGTCTTCACTTACATCTCTTTGCACTACATTTAACTTTGATTTCTTCCCCGATCACACAAGTGCAGCAACTTCAACTGATGGGTTCAATCATTTCTAACCCTTCTCTGTTCAACGTACCCAATCTTTTACTTGATTGGATTTTATGCTTTCCCTGATGCCCTTGTGGAAATCCCCATTTTTTAATAATTTGAATCTCTGGGTGTTTCAGGTGCACTGTTCCCCTAGTGTCTTACTCAACATTTTTACACAAGTCCAAGTCTGTTCCAGAATAAACAGTGAACTTAGGCATTTAGAGGTCATCCTCTGGGTAGGCTCATGATCTTGGGAGCAACTTTGAAGGTGGCTTTTTTACTTCCCTTTCTATTGGTAGAAATTAATGAATTAAATGCTTTGGATCACTAAGAAATAGTTTTTAAGATTTGTTCTATAGCTGGAAAGAAGCAAATCATGGGATTGCCAATTACAAGAACACTAATTCTAGGTTTTCCAAATGTTCATGGCTAAATCATTAACCTTGTGACTCAGTTTCCCAGCCTTTGGTCCTGGGAGGATGTTCTTTCTATGGTTTCTCTTCCTCTGTAACATCACCGATAAGAATTAAGGTTATTCTTTGCCCTGACGATGACCAAAGACAGCTCAGACATAAATCTGCTGCATCCCCAAATTTCCTGAACTTTGAGGCCTAGTTTAGGCTTTGCAGTACCAAATATTACTGATTTTCCCACTGCTGACATTGTGACACTAGCTGTTGAGTTTGGAGAAGGGAGGATAACTATGGGTGAGAGTTCTGAAAGGATACTTCTTAGCAGGATCAGAGTTTTATAGACAGATTCACATCTGGGGAAGGGGAGTTGGAGTAGATGAAAGAGAAAGTAGGAAATATAAGATGGAACTTGGTTTTCCAGATGCTTAGAGAAATTGGTTAAGGGATTTAGACTTTCTTTCACAGTCCATGGAAAGCCACTGGATGCTTTGATTAGAGAAGTGGCAAGATAAAGACTGCTTTGATAAATGTGAAAAGTGGAGGAAAAGGGGGACCAGAGATGGGAGAGGAGAGCAAGTGCAAGACCTGAAGTTTGAGGCGATATGAGGTTTATAGTAGAAAAAGGAAGAGCATCATCTTGTGTGAACAGTTGTTCCCAAATCTGTATGGAACAAAGAAAAAAATGAATCTTCTACCAACACAAAAGAAAAGGAAAATATTGGCTTAAGAAAGACAACTTACAGGATACTTGTAAGGCTTAAAAATAGCCCATGAAACGAGACAGGGATTACACTAAATACTTTGCATTCTATTATACTGCTTATTGTTTTTGAATTCAGAAAAAGAAATCATATGCTCACTTTTGAGAGATCCTCTAAGTGATGGTAATTTATTCAAAGTCATGCAGCTAATAAATGGCAGGGCAAGAAATAAAATCCAGGGTTCTTCTGATTCTAAAACTCCAGGCTAAAATTCAAGTTAAAAAACAAAACAAAACAGAAAGCTGGCTTATACAATCAACTACTGATGGTCAATTAAAAAAAAATGAATCTTGATGATAGTAGGTTATGATGAAGATTATATATAATAATATTTTATCTATTAAAATGTATAAAGCTATGAGCCAAGAGTTATTATATATTTGTCCCTGTTGTTTTTTACTGCTATCCTTATCCTTGCTCCTGGAGGGAGGATAATTTTTTATCAGAAATGAAATCTATTGCATTGGAAACAGGAAACAGGAAAGATAAGTTAGTAGAAATATAATGAATTAAGTTGTTAAAGTTATTTTTAAAAATCATATAGTCAAGGAAATCTCATGAGTAATTGACACAATGGAGAGAGGGAAAGTGAAGGATCTAAAATAGTTTACATCCTTCTGATGATAAAATTGAGGCAAGTCAAGACCATAACTGAACTTTAAACAACAGAGGCTGGCTTTTTTTGAGGAAAAGCTATGTAGCCACTACTTCCATTACTCAGGAATAATGATGGAATTACTCAACATGATGACGGAATTATAAGGAGTAAGGGTGAATGTCAATGAAGTAAATAAAGATATGCAAGCATGCAAACACTAAACAACACAGATGTGCCAGCTCCACTCTGGGGAAAACTCGGGAAGGATCCTGCTAAGAAGTGTTCTTTCAGAACTCTCACCTATTATTATCATCTCTTCTCCAAACTCAGCAGCTTGCTGAGTGTCTCTGAATCCACCAGTGTCTCTGGTCATTTGGTCTTACCACATGCATGTTTCCTGAACTTGCCTCACTTAGGGAATCAAGCTGCTTCTTCCTTTCTGCATGTTCTCCATGCCTCTTTTGTCTTGCAATCTATGAGTTTTCTTTGCTTACCTAGCTTGGACCTCATCATTCATCACTCTTGCTGATGTTCTAATTCATTACCCACTTTCCTCTTCCCATCTTTCCAGCAAAATTTTAACCCTGAATCTATTTTCTTTTTTGCACCCTGCACCTAGATATCTGAGCATTGTTGGAGAGAGGTCAATAACATGGAGATTGGTTCAGCTATATGTTCAGGCAGCTGGGAACTTCTGCATTGTCCGATAACCCTTTTGTTCTCAGACCTTTTCTTCTCCTATCTCTTGCAATTACCATTACACATTTGCATCATTCTCAAGCATCCTTCTCTACTCTGATCCCTCACTCTCAGAAAATGAGCTTGTTTCCAAGTTCACAGAAAGCATGGAGGCCATCTGGTATGACTCTTTGATTTTCTCTACCCGTCTTAATACAAATGCACACATAAATTTTTCAAAACAAAATACAACAGGTTTGTCCCTAGGTGAGAGCAGAGCCAATAAGCACACTCAGGAGATCAGAGAGCTAAGGAAGGTTTATGACTTGCAGCAGGTAAGGAGAGCATTGGGATCTTTCCTAAAGCAGTGTCTCCCTCAAAAAAAAGGAAGCAGGAGATTTTTATTGGGAGATGTATATATATTCACTCTGGAGAGACTTTACAGCATATAAAGTGGACATAGTTTGTGCAATTGCAGTTCAATATCAGCTTTCTTCATGCATTGTCAGAAACACCTCTGCAGTAGAGATTACAGTAGCCAAGGTCATGTCAGATCACCTAGAAAAGAGGCTGGGTGGTTTCATCTGGTTCAAGCCATTTCCTTGTGGTCTTCTCTGGAAGGTGTTACCTGAAACAAATATCAACCTGAAGGGGGGCTAGCAGTCATCATGGGAGGCAGCAGCTTTCCCCCCACAAAGTGTAGGTGTTTGGCCCTCTAAGTTCTTGCCTCGTAGTGGATATTTTCACCCATCTTTACTTGCTTTCCTGTAGGTTTGGAGGATCAGATGTCTCCATTCTGGCTAAGGCTGCTTCACCAGGGTCCTAGATCTGATACCAACCTATTTATTTCCAAATTTTATTAATTTTTCCTGATCTGTCTTACTTCTACATCTCTGCTTGTTGTTTTCGAATACTCTATACGAATGCTCAAAATTTCCCCCAGTTCAAAACACTTAAATTTTCCTCAGCTTGCATTTTTCCTCTCCCTCTAGTCACCTTCCAAACTCCTCATTTCCGTGTCCTCCATTCTCATTCATTGCTAATCTGCTGTAATCTGCTGTACTTGACTTCTAGAAACAATTTACTTAAGGCACTCTCACTGTGGTACATGAGATTGCCTACTTCCAAAGTCAGTTGCACAATTTAAAATGTTTTTTCCTTCCTCCCTCCCTTCCTTCCTTCCTTCCTTCCTTCCTTCCTTCCTTCCTTCCTTCCTTCCTTCCTTCCTTCCTTCCTTCTTTCCTTCCTCCCTCCCTCCCTCCCTCCCTCTCTCCCTCTCTCTCTCTCTGTCTTTCTCCTTCTCTCTCTTTCTCCCTTTCTTTCTTTCTCCCTTTCTTTCTTCTTTCTTTCTTTCTTTCTTTCTTTCTTTCTTTCTTTCTTTCTTTCTTTCTTTCTTTCTTTCTTTCTTTCTTCTCTTTCTTCCTTCCTTTCTTGTGGTGCTGAGGATTGGGCCCAGGGTCATGTACATGCTTGGCCCGTGCCCTATCAATGAGCCACAGCCCAACCCCCCACAACCTAAAGACTTATTGTGCTATATTTCACTGGTGTACCTTATGTTTTTGTTCTTCCAATATTGTATATCTTTTCACCCTAGACTTTATCTTGCCAAACTCTTTTTTTTTGGAACTGGGGATTGAACTCAGGGGTGTTTAACCACTGAGCCACATCCCCAGCTCTATTTTGTATTTTATTTAGAGACAGGGTCTCACTGAGTTGCTTAGGACCTCACTAAGTTGCTGAGGCTGGCTTTGAACTTGCGATCCTCCTGCCTCAGCCTCCCGAGTCGCTGGGATTACAGGCGTGCTCCAACACGCCTGGCCAAACTCTTTGAATTAATAGTAACTCCTATTTATGAACAACTTTCTGTGTGGGTTACTTGCTTGGTATACTTTTCTTACAGTTATTCTGAGAAGTGAATACTATTTACTTCATTTTACATAGAAAACAGGCTCACAGAAATCAAGTCACTTGTTTAGGGAACCTGGAAGCAACAGAGTCAGGGTTGGCACCAGGGACTGACTGGTCCCATCCACAGTCTGTTTCCTCTGCTGTTCATGGAAGATAAAGCCCAAGACTCAATATTCCCCAAATGCCAGCCATGACCACTCCTTGGGTCAGATGGCCCCTTTGTGCCACCATCATGTCCAACGTGTGTGCTCACTGAGTGAATTGCACTCTAACTTAGCTGTTTATGGCTTCCTCTCTCTCTAGAGGTGTCCCCACAGGGGCAGATTCATGCCTTTAGTCCTTGTCTGGTTCAGTGCTCCCCTGAGTGCTTTTAAATGCTGCTTGAATGTACACAACATTTCCATGCTTCTCATTTCCCAAGAAGTGACAAATGGTGCAATCCTGGCTTACATTGTTCATTTCCTTATTTGAATGGATAAAATGTTTCTTATCAAATACCTACAAGCATTACCATGATGAGGAACTTTCCAGGTTCCTTTGTCTACTAAAGACTGTTCTCACTGAATCTCTGCTTGCATAACGGTAGATTTTACATTTGACTGATGATGGTGGTGGGGAGGAAAGCCTTCAGGGTGGATACTGGGGAAGATGGTGGACTTCTGGTGTATGAAGGATTTTCCATCCCTTGAGGAAATATTCTATTTTCCTTCCCCATGTTCACTATGAAGGAGATAGACCAGCAATTGTTAAAGATCTATGGGTATCTGGGCTCTGGGATCCCACACAGCCCATGAGCTCCCCTGTCTTGAATCCTAAAGTCCTATGGAACTTGTGGCAGGCAAGGCTGGATGCTCCATATGAATGATAGTTAACTCTCTTTCTCCTTTGTTCTGCAAACAGTTCTTTATGCTTTTGGATCTTCACTGCTGAGTAAGGATTGTACAGACTGTAAGCTGAGTAGAATGAAGCTGAATGTCCATAGTCATCCATTTCTTCACTGGCCAGTACTTCTTTCATAGGTTAGGACTGAAAATTTTAACATTGTCTTTTCACTGGAAGGACATTTTTCTCCTTTAACTTGCTCCAAACTTATTAAATGTGATAATGAATGTCCTATCTATTTTGGGACAGAGGACAAAGTGAATTGCTTCTCCATTGGTTTTGCTAAGAAGGGATGGTACAGTGTGTATTTGGGTAATTTGGTAAAGAAGTTATGGTTGGTAATGTGATTCCATCTTTACAGCATGATATATTTCTTGAAACAAAGGATTGTCTTCTCTGGAAGACAAGATATGCAAACAAGTTCCCTTCAGCTGGCAGCTTGGCCACATCTGCACACTTGGTGAGTCTTATTGATTGAAATGCTAGGGCCCTGGCTGGCAGAGGACTTGCCTTTGAAATAGCACAGTCTTCATGCTCCTAGATCACCCTTGCTCATCTGCTGAATTGACCCATTTGGAAGAATTAGAGCTGTGTGTTGGGCTAGCTGCAAGCACATTTTCACAGGATGCAAATGAGATGAGTGCTTTCCTCTCACATCCACCCACAGTTCACCAGGAGAGAAGCACAGGGCAGGGCAGGGGAATGCGGGCCAATTCTTCTAAGTGGAACACAGAGTTACCACTGTGAAGTTCAAGGAAATAGAGCAGAAGGTGGGTCAGGCAGAGCCTCCAGCCAGGAAGCTAGCCATATAGTAGCACAGAGTGTTCCAAGCTGTCCCAGGGACCAGGCCTGGATATAAACAGTTTTCAAAGGAACCTACTTTAAAAAGACAGACTTCTTTAAAGAGCAATTTTAGGTTCATAACTAAACAGAGTGGAAAGTAGGTATAGAGATTTCCCATAAACCATCAACCACCTGTCCCTCCACATGCACAACCTCCCTCCTTGTCATTTCCTACACCAGAGTGGTACAGTGATGGACTTAGATGGACATGGCATTATCACTCTGTTTCATTTAAGGGATTCTTTTAATAATTCTTTAATGACTCGGCTTTCTATAGATTTTGGGAGAGAGAATAAGGGCTAGTTTTTTTCCTGCCTATTTTAATCTTGATGAGTTTTTCATGCTCTTTTTCCTCACAACTAGCCCTTATTGATGGATCCAAGGCAGGATCCAAATATGACCATTTCCCTGAACTTCTGCAGAAACTTCCTAAAGACTCTGCTGGGTCCATTTAACACAGGTAGGATGTTTGTGTGCATTTGTCTAGGCTTCTCAACTAGATCCTCAGCTCTTCAGGACAGGAAACATTTCTCTGTGCTGAGTTCATGTAGCCTCTCAATAAAGTGCATGTTGCTGAACTTGGTTGATTTGGAAGAGTAGCATGAGAAGGGTCTCAATGCTGGGATATTCTGAAAGAATTTTGTGGTTATGATCATCCCTTTTGTAATCATGTTGCCACTAAAGTGGAAGAACAGTCTCCTCCAGGGCATGATAATATGTAAAATGACAGGCTGCAGAAATGTTGGATGTGTTCCAGTGGCCCAAGCTTCATGACCAGACAGAGTGGTGGAGTGTGTAATAGACAGTGACAAATGACTCTGTCAGAAGCTGTTGGATGTTATAAAAATCTTACAAGTTGCATGGAACAAAGGTTATTTACTCTAGAGCAAGAGATATTTCACAAGTAGAGACAAGCAAAATTTGTAAGGAAGATGTTGCTAAAGCCAGCAGAGGATGTTGATGGATATTTTCAAAGATCATTTCCGAAGGTGAGTGATTTTTGCAACATTCCTACTCATAGCTCAATAAAGATTTCCACAAACATACATCTCTGACATAGTTGACAATTCTATTTACCATTTTAAAATAAAATGAATATGTAATGTTAATTTTCATTATCAGACAAAATTATGTTGAATGTATTATGTGTTTGTTTAAAGTATTTGGAGTACTATTTATTTTTCATTTTCAGATAACAGCCAATAATTTTTCTAATTTTTTGTATTTTCGTTTTTTATGGTACAGGTGATTGAACCCAGGGCCCCTGCCAGCTAGGAGTGCTCTTCCACTGAACCATCCTCACAGCTCATTTTAAAAATTTTATTTTGAGATAGGATCTTGCTAAGTTGCTATGGCTGGCCTTGAACTTGTGATCTTACTGCCTCGGCCTCCTGAGTAGCTGGAATTATAGGCATGTGCGACCATGCCCCGCACCAGGTAGTTTTAATTGAGACAAATCAGCTATCAATATGTAATATATTCTTCAATTGATTTGTTCTTAACAAAAGACTTCGTATATTTTTACTTACTTCTTGCTATATTTTATGTATTTTTTTCTATTGCCTTATGGGTCAAGTGTTTTTGTAAAATATTGTATTATTTTGGAGTTAAGGCTTCTAAATTCAGAAATATTAACCTGGGATATAGTCGGTTTTTTGAAATTATAGGTAAACCATTTACTAGAATTCTTTTTATCAGCAGGCTTAAAAATTATTTTGTTACCATCTCTAAGTATGTTTTGCACTATCAATTTTACTGGGTAAACTTAAAAAAAAAAAACAACCCTTAGGACTTGTTTTTGACACATAGTACACAATTAGCCCTGTGCCCAACTGCCAAGTCCTGCCATTTGTAATTCCTAAATATCCTCAGACTTTTCCATCCCTGCTTTTGTCTGTAGACCATCTCACACTGCACCACAAGTGTTTCCTTCTTAGCATTTGCTGTGCGGCTCCATGAGAGTAGGTATGGTGTCTGCTTTACTCTCTACTTTTTCTTAAAACCTAACAGAGTTGGACATTCAAAGGATACTGAATGAAAATTTGATGAATGAATAAATGAAAACTATACCTAATTTGAATTGGCAGGAATTCTGAGTTAGTGAATCCTTGCGTATGAGGTTGAATTAAGCATTACAAGTGCCTGTCTAGGTTGCAGGCCATTCTCTAGGAACTGTTTTATGTGTCTGAATGACGTACTGTATAAATCTACCTGACTCAGCTTTAGCAATGCACATTCTTTGGTTATGATTGTAAAGGCATTCATTTTCTGAAATGCAAGAGGACTTGAAATGATTTTTTGGTTATGTGATTTTTTTTTTCTAAAACTGAAAGGAGAGAATGGCATTTGGTGTGCATTTTAAAAACCAAACAATTAAGTAATGGCATGACAGCTGTTTTATCATTAATCTGGTATGAGAGTTCATAGTAAGTTAAATACGAATATGCTAGATCATGAAAACATATCTTGTTAGTCAGGTCAAAGAAAGATTTGAAGAGGTTTGTGAATGTCTTGGAAGTCTGAGATCTCGTTTGCTTTCTATCCTTCTTCATCCTAAGAGAGATGGCTTGGAGATAATTTTGCAATGTAAAGAACAGTCTGGTGGGCTGGGGATATAGCTCAGTTGGTAAAGTGCTTGCTTTGCAAGCACAAGGCCCAGGGTTCAATACCTAGCACTGCAAAAAAAAAAAAAAAAAAAAAAGAAAGGTTTGGCAAATGATTTTTTTCTAGTGCATGGGATGCATATTTGCATATTTGGGGTCCAAAAGGGAGTCCCAGAGATGTCAGAAATAACTTGTCATCATTTGTACTTTTTATAACTATTCTTTCTTTAGTTTTCCTATAAATTTTACCCCCCTTTTTGGTAGATGTTATATTCTTCCCAGAGCTTCCAGAACTTCCATGGCCCTTTGTAGGTAGACTAAAATTTTTTCTCCCATTTAATATTACTCCTTGAGTTATTATAAGTAAGATCTTTATCTTTGGTCTTTGTCGATTAACATTTTGCAGTGAAAGAAAATGTCTCTATGGTTTTATTCCCCTTCTAATTACAGAAATCCTGCAGCCCAGAGCTGACATTCACAGTGGGAATTTTTATGCAGCATTAATCTTGTGTCCACTTTCTCCTGGATCACTGTGCAGGGAAAGCTCCTGTTGACCTTAACAGGAAGCAGGTGGGCACTGCCCATCTTAGGCTGTGTGTTCCCAGTTGCAAACTAAAGATAAACGCAAATGGGAGGGTCGCCGGCCGTAAGACTTCTGATGCCTCAGTTGCCTAGACCTGGAGGTTTGAGGGTCTACGTTAATCGACAACAGAACAAAATAAATTTGGTGATGGAAAAAATGAAGTGATTGTGTGTCTGTGTTGAGAAAAATTTCATAGTAGGCAGAAGATCTTGACTCTTTTAAGAAAGTGCTTGAGAATCTACTCTAAGGAAATGTTTTGACAGTTTTGTATGCAAACAGTTGACAGAAAGAAAGATGCAAATGCATTGTTTATAATCCCTTGATTGAGTCCAACAGCAAAGTCAGACTGAGGCCACAGCAATCAAAACATTTCTGAACCCAATCCCAACTCATGTGATACAAGATGAGATTGCTATTAAATTGGAATAAGTGTAGTGCATTTGAGTTCTGAACTTATTTTTCCCCAGAATGACTATTTGCAAGTTTTTGTTCTTATTAGAAACAACAAATTATTTAAAAATAATTGGGAGGAAGGTAACACTTTACTCCAAGATATATCCCATCTGAGTGTTGGGTATTTCTTCTGCTAAACAGAAAACCTCTAGGAGTAAGATACTTATTTTCATAATGGGCTAGTGGGTGGAGTCCCTTGGGGCAAAAAACATCCTTGGGAACTATATCAAAATGAAGTACAATGCTGTCACCTGGTGACCACATTCTGAAATTACAGTAATATCCTCTGGGATTGCTGCTCTCCCTTTCCTCCTCCCTTGCCCTCCAACATCAGGTGACATCATAGAATTGACATGAGGACAAACCACATTCAACTTCTCCAGTTTGCAGATGGCAGACTGAGAATTTAAAAGTCGAAATGACACAGCTCACAGGTGGCCCAGGGCATATGCCTTGTTAATGGTGCATTAGTGGTGCTAGAAGGCACTTGAAGCCAGCCAGGCTGTATTTAAGTGGCAGCTCTGTAATTTACTAGCTATGAGATCATGAGAAGATTATTGAACTTTGCTGAACCTTAGTTTCTTCACGTGTCAAATGAGAATTCCATTAGACCATACACCCTGGGGTTGTTGAAAAGAGTGAATGAAATAATCCAGGTAATTTTTCTGCAAATGATTAGTTAGCATATTTGTTGTTATGGGTGGTGGTGTTTCTATTATTATTTTGTTTCCCTGGAATTTCCTGATTTCTGGAGGTTTCTTTCTATTTATTAAGCTGCCTTCACGGGGCAAATGTTAATTGTTCAAAGACGCAGAGCTGAATCCAGGTTTGAAGGCAACTGAGATGACTCTTCGGATTTCAATTAAGACCGTTTCTTGGTGAGCTCTTGGATTAGTCTTTTCTATAAGAAAACACCGAAAGTTGGACTCTTTTTAAGGAAAGCAATTAATTTAGCTAACAGTTTTGGAGGCTGAAAATCTAGGACAGGGCAGCCCCATAGATTTGGCCTCTGATGAGGGCCCCTTGGATGGGTGATGTCACAGAAAATGGCATCATGACAGGAGCATATGTGTGAGGGAGGGATCCCAGGGTAAGATAGGAATCCAGACAGAGACAGGGGAGGGTCCAGTAAAGACGAGGCCCCACCTCTTAACACTATATTGAGGACCAAGCTCCCAACACATGAACCCTTGGCAGGCACACTCAAACCATATCCAGCCATAGCAGCTGCTCATGAAGCAGGATGCTGATTATATATGTGAGCATCTAGGTGCTTCCTAAGTTAACAGGTTATTGCTATCTACATGGAATGAAGAACTGGTGAGGCCACAGAAGCCCAGGAACCATTCATCTTCTCTGTCATTCACTCTAATAAACTGGGCAGAACCTTCACTAACTCTCCAAGTTACCATGATGGCCATATGATGTTCCCTTCTGAGTCCTGGACCCCACAGCAAAGCTGACTATGATTATCACAGGAAACAGGAAGGAAAGGGAGAACAAGAGAGATATGCCAAGATCTCAGTGAGACCAGTGCAAGGTAGGAGCACAAGGGTTATTGGTTAAAAACTTGAGGTCTGGAGATGCACAATCTACGAGATATGGGCCACGTGGTATTTGAGGCAGGGTTTAACTTATGTGAGACTTGGTTTCCTCAAGAGTAAATTGGGGTATCATTATAACATTGCTTACCTCCTTGGAATCTTGGGAGAAATAAATGAGCCAATCCATGGAAAGTACATAGAACAGTGCCTTGTACACAGTACATACTCAAAAACTCTCATATAATACGTATGTAACAGACTATGCAGCCTAGCATTTTAACATTCTCCAGGGAGAGCCTAATACTGCTTTCCCAGTGATTATTCATGATGCTCATGGAGCTCATTTTATCCATGACGTATTATCATCCATGAGTGTTCTTGGGCAAGTTCAAATACTGCCTGTATTTTTTCTGAAATAAGATGGTGGCCTATTGTTCGGAATATTTCAGTGGAGGATGTTGGAAAGTGGAGCAGTGCCTTAAAACATGGAATGCATATTTTCATCTTCATTCTGCATACTTGCACCCAAGTTATCCAATTGATAAATAAAAGCAAAGAACAGATCAACACGTCTCTGTATAACCCTGGACATCTGGGACTTTTGAAGTCAGAGGATAGACTCATGTTTGCAGAGCATCTTTTCTTTAGGGATTCCCATTATAAGGCTACTATGAGCTTATTTCTTCCAATAAGCATTTCATAGAAACAAACACTGAATCTCATAGACTTCTGAAACCATCAGAAAAACACAATTAGGCCTGTATCAGGGCAATCAAAACATAGTGAAACCTGGTGCATCCCTAGGGTTCTTGATTGAATGCAGGAGAAGCCAGATATGGGTAACTTATGTAGAAGCACAGTTTCTTCTCACCAATTCAACAGTAGGGGTGGAAAGCCCGCTCTGTCTCACTCAGGGAGACTGGACAGCAGGGGATGGAGTCAGGCCACGGGATCTGGTAACTGCTGGTCCTTTAGACATTCTCACAGATGCCATGAACACACAGTTTCCATCATGCTCCCAGTACCAAAGACCTAGGTGGGACATGTGATTGGCAAGCTTCATTCACATGCCAGCTAATGGCAGAGAGGGAGAAACTAATTCTTCTTTGGCAGAGGAAGCCTGTCACCAAGACTCACACACTTGGGGCTTTCCTGGAATTGTCCAGCAATTCCGATAGATATCCCCCTAACCTTCCTAGTGTAGATCCTGTTCACTCATGATGAATGATCATTTAGAGAATGGGTGAGTGAGAACCCAGAACTTCACCATGGGGAGCGATAAAGAACACATTGTAGTGAGTGGGGTCTGTTGCTAAGTTACACAGTTACCACTAATGAATGTTAATTTTTATATTCATGAAAATGAGCACTCTCAGGACCTTACCTCAGAATCAAAGCTATTCTAAGTCCACTCACTTTGGTTGTGTGAATATTAAGAATCTGCAATATTTAACAATATCCAAACATGTGAGTCTCAGAGGTTCAGTTCAATATTGGCACTCCACATCTCTAGATCCAAAATGAGACAGAATGTCATGGCAGAGGGTTGTGGCAGAGGATAGTAACTCAGGACACTGCAGTCAGGAAGCAGAGAGAGCTCTGCATACCAAATATATGAACAAAATATGAACCCTAATGGCATACCCCCAGTGACCTATCTTCTCCACTCAGAGGCTTCCTGCCTTCAGTTACCATCCAGTTGATCCACATCATTGGATTAATCCACTGATTAGGTCACAGCTCTCATAATCTGATCATTTCACCTTTGAATGTCCTTGCATTGTCTCACTGGTGAGCTTTTGTGGGACATCTTCTCATATCTAAACTGTAACAACTCTGGAAAGATGACAAAATCTAGGAAAGATGGATAAGTGTGGAACGTATGACTCAACAATAAGATTTATACTATAGAACGTATCTGAGTTAAGTCTACAGCAACACTATCCCTAATGGCTCCAAACTGGAAGCTATTCAAAAGTCCATCAAGTGGCATCAATAAATAAGTCCTGGGATATTCACAAAATGGAATATACATATCACACATAATAAATAAACAAGAATTGCACACAACAAAATGGTTTACTGTTACAAAGGTGATGTTGAAGAAAAAAATCCAGACCTAAAGATATGCATAATAAATGATTCTACTTACATTTATTTTTCCAAACAGAAGAAACCCATCCATCTGCTAAAAGCACAGTGGTAAGTCTGGTGTGAGGTAGACTACTGGGAGGGAATATCCCAGGTTCTTCCTGGGCCTGGTAATATTCTGGATTTTTGTTGTTTGCTTTGTTTTGCATTGCTGTGGCTGAACATGGCTCTGTTCAGTTTGTGAACACACATTGAGCTATATATACACACATTGATGATATATATGCATTTTTTTCCTGCATGGATATTATATGGAGATAAAAAGTCTTAAAAAAAACTTAGAGTGTTTTGTAAAACTGAAGTATTTTCAAGTTCCTGGGATAGAGTGACATTCAGTGCATACATTTCCCCTTAAAGACTACTAAGGTAGTGCTGCATGGAGTTGGGGGGACCTGGAAGCTGGAACCCACTAGAAGCACCTAGATGTGAGAAAATAAGATCTTGAGTGACAATGAGTGGAAAAGGAAGGGCTGAGGTGTGGCTCAGTGTAGAGCCCTTGCCTAGCATGCTGAAGCCCTGGGTTGGATCCTTGGCGCCACAAAGAACAAATAAATGGACTTCACTCTTCAAAAAAAAAAAAAAAAAGAGTAGAGAGGGAGGGACAGCAGACTCAGAGCAGGAATGGCCTGTGGAAAAGGTCTAGGTTGGGAACTGATAAGACAAAGATCTGAGTGGAACCAGGAGATAGAAGCCACCTTAGTACTATCGAGGAGCCTGAAGGAAGGTCTAAAGGCCATCAGTCTTGGGGTGGTGGTGAAGGATGTTAGAGAACCAAGGGCCAGTTCAGGCTGGCAGAGATTGGGACTGAGGAAGGAGCCTGTGTCTAACACCTTAGAAGAGGGCAGCTGGGATCATGGTGTGAAGTTGAAGTCTATTCTTCAAGGAACTTCAGTGTCTTGCCTCCAGCCTTCCTCTTCCTTCATTCTAAACTCTACACAGAAAAACCTTTCTGTAAAACATGCTCCAGCATCACATGTGTAATTCACATAAATAGTCCCCCTTGGTCTATGGTTCCCTTTCTGTGATTTCAATTACCCATGGTCAACCATGGTCTGAAAATAAAATACAGTATAATAAAATACTTTGAGAGTGAGAGATCACAGTTACATAACTTTTAGTATGGTGTATTACTCTCATCATTCTATTTTATTATTAATTATGGTTAATATCTTATTGTGCCTAATTTATGCATTAATCAATGCATTTATGCATTGATCACAATTATGTATAAGAAAAAAAAAACAGTGTATGTGGGTTCAGTATTCTCCAAGTTTTGAGGCTTCCACTGGGGGAGCTGAAACTTATCCCTTGTGGATAAGAAGGAACTACGGTACCCAGAGTAAAAGAAAACAAGTGCGGGTTCTGAGTTGTGGGTACTAATCATGCTGTTACCAGAGCTGTTCAGCTTCTCACTCAGTTTCCACAACTAATAAAAGACTCAGTTGAGACACACTGGCAGAGGAGAGAATGTTGTTAGAATAAACATAATAAACTCAAGAGTGCCTTGGAAGTTTACAGCACCAAATGAATGTAGGAGGGTATGATTCATGGTCAGTTGAAATCAAATGATGGAGTACTTAAAAACCAAACTCTCCATTTCCCTATTTCCTTCTTCCCCCTTAGAAAGACACTAAATTGCTCTCGATTCATTTTGTTGCATTATTCTACCAGCTCTTTCTTAGGTTCTAAGTCTGTGTTTTGCAGAATTTCTTGCAGAGTCTCAAGCCTTGCACATAACTACTCTCCTAACTGAGATTCCTATGAATTATTTTCTTCAGAGGCCAAAGTGCTAAGACAGAGTTAACTCTGCTGATACTGATGTTGGGAGCTCACTGGGTCATGATGGCATTAACAAGTCCTGCCAGGCACAGCGTGACAACCTGTTTTAGCCTCTTCTGCATTTCCTGAGCTTGTGCAAATGTAGCCTGAAGAGGTCAAATATGGAAAATCTAATCTAACCACCTGAGTTTGACATGTAATGGGTTTCCTTTTCTGTCCTGTTGTTAAGAAGACTGGCTGGGCATATGATCTAATGTGTTTGATTCCTTTTCTATTTGTCAAGGCACCAGGGAGTAGGCCCAGGACTTATTTAATTTTTAAAGTTTAAACAAAATAAAACCAAATCAAACCTGTGTTTCTTTTTATGGCTATTTCTAGTGCCTGAAAATGAAAACAGTTTCACTCTGTAATGAATGCCTATAAAATTCAGGTTTGCAGGGAATGCGTGTGCATGCTGATTCAGATCTGACCACATTTATTGAGCATCTGCTATATATTAGACATGGGTTAGGTGCATCCATCAGCTGGGGGGGGGGTATAGGACAGATGCTGAGGCTGGTAACAGCTTTATTGAGTCGGCTTGACACAGAGTGTCTTAGTTGGTGTTTCCTCAGAAACAGACCCTGAGTTCAGTATTGGATTACAAATCATTTATTTGGAAGGTGATCTCAGCAAACAGCAGAAGGGGAGTGGAGAATTTAGGGAAATGAGGAGGCTGAGAAAGTGTGTAAAGTCAAATTCCTACTGAGGGCAAACTGAACTTAATTCTTCTAGGGACCTCTGGGAAAGAGAAGGCACATCTCAGAATGTCTCACCTTCAGTCTCTGTCCTATAGTGGCAGCCCCCCAGGATGAAGGGATTCCTCAGTTTTGCCCTTAGACATAGATTACAGGTGCTGGCAGTTCAAGGTTGAGCAGCGAGCATGGAGGTGGCCTAGGTGATGTGGTTAGAGCAGCCCTATGCTGCACAGGTGGGGGAAGACCAGAGCCACACCCTTTAGGGTTCCCGGCCCTCTCCACTTAGAAATCTAAATATGATAGGAGGGAACAATAGGAATGTTCTTGCAGAGGGTTGGAGAAAATCCAGTGTTTTTATATTTGAAGTCTCTTCAAGGGGTCTCACATGTCATCTAAACAATATCCTTAGATAGATCAATGCTAGAGGTAATGTTGGCTTGGGACCTTACAGCTCACAAGCCTGGACCACAGGTCCCTGGGGGAGTTGAACAAAAGACACATCCAGGCAATATTTGCTTTTATTATACAAAACTTTTGCCCCATACCCAATGCCATCTCCTAATGATCCAGGAGAACCATGCAGAGAGGGAAGATGTTCAGAGGACAGGTCAAGCCAAGATCTTCACAAAAAATAACTTTGGGCCTTCAAGACCACCCCCTGATGCCAAGTCATAGATTATATACCTGTGTTGACAAGCAAAGGTGGCTGAGGCAAACAAGAGAGGCAAGAGCCCATTTCCTCAGTGCCTGGAGCCCAGAGGAGGCAGCAGCACAGAGACATCAGTTAGGCTAATGCTAATCCTGGCTCTGTGGCTTTGAAATCTTGAACTCTCTGTGAGTTGGTTTCCATATCACATACCTACCTCATGGGCTGTTCTGAAGATAGTGAGTTCTTAATAAGAGGAGCTTGTAAGGGGAGCCATTATTATGTAAACTGTCCACCTCCAGCAGGGCACCCCAGGGCCCTCTACTGTACTGAATTAAGAAAGAAGCAATTTAAAGAGGGGAGTTGGCCCAAATCTCTACCTGCAGGGACAATGAGAGAGGAAAAGGAGGTGAAGGGAGGGAAAGAGGGACTCCCACAGAGTTGGGGGTGGGGGAAGGCAGCTTTGAAGTCTGAGGCTGCAATGTGTCAAGAAAAGTCTATTTGAAATGTTTTGGTTTTGGCAATTTTAGCCCCACATGGATGAGGTGGTGTATATAAGTTTAAAAAGTTTTAAAGTGTCTCAAAAATGTTAAACTATTATTATTCTTACCCCCCAATGTGTGATAGATACCATTGCCCTGTGTACATGTATGAACACACAGATGGTGTGACTCTACTTTGTGTACAACCAGAGAAACAATAGCTATACTCCATTTGTGTTCAATGAATCAATAAGTAAATTAAAAAAAAATGTTAAGCTGTGGGTATCTTTTGATATATCCGGAGGTGATATCAATAGAATATTCCCGTTCTCTCCAAAGTAGCTGTGTTTCTACTTGCTTAGTGCCCAGAAGCAATTCCTTTACAGTCAAATCTTTTAGGACACATAAGTCATTATTCTTAGTGTTTTAGGAGAAAAACAAGTGCAAGTGCCGGCCATAGGCTCTGCTGCAGACTGAAGGACCATGGCTCCCAGAATCCCCCACAGGACTGAGTTAGGCCAGAGCGATGGGCCAGCCTCTGTGTGAGACCAGATCTGCTGTGAGCTGAGCTCAATGTGTGAGGAAAGAGAGGTCCAGTGGGCTCTATTATCTACCACAGGATGCAAGGCACATTCCTTTACTAATCCAGATACCTTTACCCGCATATTTTACCACTAACACACTGCTAAGCATTACAGTTTATTCCCACAGGCAGTGCTCTTGTGACATCATGGAAATGTTATGACCGTGTTATTTAAGGGTTTAGAAGCACCCTGGGATTAAGGTGTCTTGCTAGAGAGCTTTTTCCTAGAGTATGCTGAGCCAAGCCTAAGACCTCACCATCTTAAAGCCCACAAGAGAAGATACTTACAGCTGAGGATTCAGAAACAAGAATCCTAGGCGAAACCCATCTCCCGAAGCACAGCAGTATTAATTAGACTTGCTTCTGCCGTCTTCAGACAAAGGCCCACTTGCTGGCCTCATGGCCACAGAACTGAGCAGTAGAAGCTGGTTCTGGAGAGGTTTGTATCTGGAAGAATTCTCTCAGCTGTCTTTGTCCTCAGCTTTTTAGTAGGTAGGTGGATAAGGCTCTAGATTCACCATTTTCATTTCCTCTTTTCCCAGATCATCCCTCAACTTACTTTTGGCAGCCACAAGAGCCTGCTGCTCTGATCTGCTTTCAAGAGAAAACCTGCTGGAGGGAGGTAAAGAATTGAGACTCTCCAGGGGATTCCTGAGTGAGATTGCCCTGCTGAGGCCACGCCTGGGCTGTCCAGACAATAATTGGGCATCATGGTACTACACTTGAGCCTTTTTGGCCCAATGCGGGATTGTGGCGGTGGACACTCTTGTTCTGGGGTCTCCAGTGGCTTGCCTGAGGTGTTCAGAGGTGCAGAGCAGGTCACAGTTCTTCCTCCCCATCCTCCTTCTTTCCTCTGTCCCTTCATAGGTGTCCCATCTGCACACAGTTGGAGGATTCCCCCATCTACTTAAGGGATTCCCCCATCTTCCCTTCTCCTTCAGAACCACTCTATCCCACATCTCTTCCTTCTTGGTGTTTGCTCCTTGCAGAACTATAATGAGTACAACTCTCCATTGAAAATTCTTGGTTAAAGATCACAGTGACCTTCTAATTGCTTTTCAGACCTTCCTTCCACTTCTTCAGGTCATTTCTTACCTTTCCTTCTTGAAGTCCCTCCTATGCCTTCAGTCATTGCTCTCTCTTGAGACTTGTTCCCTGTTCCAGCTGTCCTCCCAGACTCTGGGGGTGCTGTTCCCTTGGTGCACCCCTTTAATCCTTAGCCTCCTTCTCAGTGTTCTCATGATACCTTTGTACTTTATTTGAATCCTGATAAACTCATGATTTCAAATTATCACGTCTTGTCCTAATCCCTTCCCTTATTGCAAAATTTGTCTATCAAAACTACTTGCCCATCTGGACATTCTGCAAGTGAATCTAATGCAAAATATTTAACAGAGATGTCTTTTATAGCTTTGGGTGCCCTAACCAAACATTAGTCTGTGTTGCTTGAAAAACAGACATTTATTTCTCATAGTTTTGGAGGCAGAAAAGTCCAAGAGCAAGGTTCTAGCATGGAGCAGGTTCTGGTGATGGTTCTTTCTGGCTTCCAGATAGCTAGAATCCACATATGGCCCCTGTGCCTGCTTGAGGAGGGAGAGAAAGAGAGGGAGAGGTATTTTTTCCTCTTTTTATAAGGTCAATAAACTCAGCATAGGGGCCCCATCCTCATGAGATAATCTAACCCTTATTACCTCCCAAAGGCCTCATCTCCAAATACCATAATATTGAAGGTTAGGGTTTCCATACATGGATTTTGAGGGTTTTGGACTTCTAGCTCCAGAAATATCTATTATTCAAGCCACTTGGTCCATGGTACATTGTTGTAGCAGTCTTAACCAACTAGGACACCATCCCTGTTTCTATTGTAATTGGTCAGTTCTTCTCTTTCACGGCATTATTACAATATCTCTGTAACCTTTGTAAGCTTTCAGAGGCAAAGCAATGGGTCCGCAAAGATGCCATGTCCCAGTCCCTAGAACGTATGAAAATGATAACTTACATGGCAAAAGGGACTTTGAAATTGTAATTAAATGGTTTTTTTTTGTTGTTGTTTTTCTTTTTGGTAGTGCTAGGGATTAAACCTAGGCCTTCACTCAAGGTTAAGTATGCACTCTACCACTGAGATCTAGCCTAAGTCCTAAGTTAAGTATCTTGATATGAGGAGGTATAGCAGTATTAATAGAAACCATTCTAAATTGGGGTCAGCCAGCAAAATCTAAATTATACACTCAAATTGTTTTAGTCTATTTTCTGCTGCGATAGCAGAATCCCATAGACTGGGTAATGTATAAAGAAAAGAAATTTATTTCTCATAGTTCAGGAGGCTAGGAGCCTCTGTGCTATGTTATAACATGGCAGAAGGGCCAATAAGCAGATGTGAGACAGAGAGAGAAAACTGTCACTTTTGTAACAAATCCACTTATGTGATAACAAGACTACTCCCATGGTGCTATGGTTTGGATCTGGTATGGCACCCAAAATCCCATGTGTTCACAGGTGGGGCTTTGAGGGGAGTGACAGGATCATGAGGGCTTTGACCTCATTCAGTGGATTAATCCATTGATGGCTGAAGGGAATACTGGAAGATGGGACCTAGTTGAGGAAGCAGGTCCCTGGGGGCATCCCCTAGAAGGGTTTTCTTCTCTCTGACCTCTCTCTGCCTTCCAGCAGAAATCCCAGCCATGAACTAAGCCACTTTCCTCTGCTATGCCCTTCTCCCTTGATGTTCTGCCTCACCTCAGGTTCAGAGAAATGGAGTTGGCTCACAAGAATTGAAACCATGGGCCGGGCACAGTGGCGCATGCCTGTAATCCTAGCACTTGGGAGGCTGAGGCAGGAGGATCATGAGTTCAAAGCCAGCCTCAGCAACTTAGCGAGGCCCTAAGCAACTCAGTGTGACCCTGTCTCTACATAAAAAACAAAATAGGGCTGGGGATGTGGCTCAGTGGTGGAGTGCCCCTGGGTTCAATCCCCAGGACCAAAAAAAAAAGAAAAGAATTGAAACCATGGGCCAAGTTGTTCTTGTCAGGTATTCTGGTCACAACGATGAAAAACACCCACCTTAGGTGAGTGGAAATGGGTTGGAGTAGACAGACTCTTCCTAAACAATGGTTACAATATTTTATTTTTGCAAAATTTACTGAAACATGCAGCATTATCTGGGTCCCATGAAGGGGTGGGTGCACATGTGGGGCCTTGTGGAGTTATTAGATCAATCCATCTCTGACTGCCCACGTATATGAGAGGAGCATCTGACATTGAAGATGATTCTAAAGAACAGAGTCAATCAGTCAAAACATGAAAACTGTTGTGCTGAGGTAATCATTAGTAAGTAGCAAGGAGAGGTGATTAGCAAAACCACTTCTGCAATCCTGGCTCACCTCACCCAGAATACCATTACTAATGTTGAAGGCTGTCTACCCTTGTTAATTCAAGATGAAGCTAGGCATTTATTTCAGAATTTTGAAGCACACCAAAAGAATGACTGATGCCATTTTTTGTTGCAAACTAGGAAAAGCAAGATGGTTTTGCAGGCTTCGAGCACATTCTATTGTAGGTTAATAGGTAGTGTGTTCATCAGTTGGGATTCTTGAATAGGAGTTAAGGACTGGTTCTGGCCATCTGCTTTTGTGAATAAAATTTTATTAGAATAAAAATGCTCATTTGCTTACAAAGTCTCTGGCTGCTTTTGCACTACAGTTAAGTAATTGTAACACAGATCATGTGGTTGGCAGGGCCTGAAATAGTTACACTCTAGCCCTTTACAGAAAAGGCATGCGGACACCAGATCCATAAAGAAACAGACGACACACTCCAAAGGGTTTAATGAAAATTATCCAATGATAGATCTCTTTCCAGAAATGTGGATGGGTATATGGGAACCAAGAAGGAGGGAGGTACCCAGAGACTAAAGTCATCAAGAAGCAGTTATCACTTCTAGACCTGTGGGGCCATTGAGGAAACTATTATCTGAGCCTGGTCAGATGTGAGGTCCCAGAAGAATCACTGGGAAGAATCACCTGGCTTCTTATCTTAGTCGACAGGGACTGCTATACCCAAATGCCACAAACTGTGTGACTTAAACAAAAGAAAAATATTTTTTCACAGTCCAGGGTTCTAGAAGTTCAATATCAAGGGATAACAGGATTCAGCTTCTGATGAGGGCTCTTACACTGGCTTAGAGAGGATCACATTTTCCTCACATGACCTTTCCTCTGGGCATGTACAGACAGAGAAGGAGGGAGAGAGGGATGGAGGAGAGAGGGAGGGAGGGATGGAAGGAGGAAGACAAGAAAAAATATGGAGGGAGAGATCTTCCTCTCTTCCTCTTCTTGAAAGGCTGCCAACTGTATTGGTTAGGGCCCCACACTTATGACCTCATTTAACCTCAATGACTTTCTTACTCTAAATACAGCCACAGTGGATGTGAGGGTTTCAACATATGAGTTTTGACAGGTCATATGTACTCAGTTCACAAGCTCTTTTCCCTTCCCACCTGCCTTTCATGGGCCCAGCTCAACAGGAAGCCAGAGGGCAAGGAGCACAGAGACAGCAGCTTAAATTGATCAACCTTCTGTCCATAGAGTGGGGAAAAGCTGCAATGCAAATGAGAGTTGGGGAGGGGCAGGGAGGTTGAGAGCAACCATGACCAAGGGAAATGCACAAGAGGAAGCTGAAGAAAAGAAAAGCTGCCTACAGAACACATGTCCACAAGGACAATGAGAACGTGCCTTGTTTCAAAACTTTCAAGGACTGCTTCACACTGTAATTTAGAGGAAATACATCTGGAGACTGAGAGCTTAAATTCCTCATAAAATGAATGGATCTAAAAATAGTCTTTTGGAAACTTAATCTATTGGTAAGCAAAAGGTTCCAGCATTTGACTTGCAATTAAGATAAGTTGCCTCCAAGTTAATTATAGGCTCGTGGTTTGAACAGCTAGATTTTCAATTTTCCAGAACATTTATTAAGTACTTGCAAAAAAGCATAAGTGCTAAAAGCTCTGCAGGACAGAGGAGGGATTTATGTAAGATGTTTTATGAAGCAGGGACCAAAATGTCACTATCAGGGACAGTATATGAGCAGATCAGTAGGAATACAGAGCTAGATAAATTCCTCTAGACTGGAATGATCAGTAAAGGTATGTCTAAATGGCAATTTTTAAGGTGCCTTCTCTTTCAAAGAGGGAATGAAATCTGATTCTTGGGTGGGTGTCTGAGCCCCGCATCAGTGCGATTACTATCTATATCCACTAGATGGCGGGCACAAGCTGGAAAGAGCCTTCACTGGATTTCAAGGTCTCCAGGCTCAGCAAACTGGTGAGCCTTAAAAGGGAAGCTGGGATTTAATAATAGCTTTTCCTATGAGTAGGCGAAAACATCAGATCAGAGGACAATGAAGTAGCCAGGGGCAATCATGGGGAGCTGAGGAAGGAGGTAAGCACATTCTAAGCAAAGTGTCTGGAGAGAGGGTTGTTTTAATAGAGTTGTGGCATGTAGAAGTCGGGTGAAAGTTCACAGGAGCCAGAACACTAGGTAAAAACATGAAGGGGAAAAGCTTCGAGATCAATCAGGCAGCAGAGTCGGATGAAGGTAAGGAAGAGGACGCCAAGAGCAGCCAGAGAACTTGGTTTCCGGTTTACCGCGCTCATCCTGATCTGTCCGTGTCTCTGGGGTGTCAAGGAGAGAGCTGGATGGATTCCCACGTGCTAGCTCTTCAAGGAGGAGCCTCGGGTAGAAGAAGCAGAATGAGCCCAGCCCGCAGCCAACTCAGGAAGTGGCAAACGTTTGTGGTGGTCTGGAGCCGAGATTTGTAGAAAGGAGCGGGGAGATCGAACTGAAAAGTGGGTGTTTTGCCAGCTCCATGGAAATCTTTGAATACTGAATCGAGCAATGTGGATTGTTTGACTGAATAGGAATGGAGAGTCATTGAACACCTTTTTTTTAAGAATATGAAAATTGGTGTATAAATACTTGTGCAAAGAAAGACCAAATTGCAGGTGTATGCGAAACACCTTTGAGGGAGAGTGATGTGAGGTAGCAAGTGTGGTTAAAAAGCTGTAAAAATAATTTGGAGAAAGGAGTCCAACATGGCAAAGGTGTTTGAACAAAAGGGAAATATGAAAGGGATTAACAGTGTAACGGTAACGGAGAAAAAAGTTCACGGAGTATTTTTACACTGAAAATAAAATGAAGTACCTAAAACATTAAGGTGTACACAATCTAATCACATAAGCACATGATTAGATATATTTTAGAGTAAGAATTAAATGCTAACATTTAGACACGGTTGGGTATTTCACTATTTTTCACCACTAGCTTTCTCTGAGGCATGGAAACATTTTACTCCAACTATTTTATTTCGCAATCAGACTCTTGGAGTGCACACATGGCCTTGGTTTACTTCAAGGTTTCAATATAGTTTGGCATTGCTGGCATCTTTAGGATGGCCCAACCGTTCTGGACATCGACCTGTGCTTCTATACAGAAGCATCCTGCTTCAAAACTAGATTGTGATCCCATCCCTGCCAGCCCTCCTGGCCCCTTTAAAAAATGTGTTAGAACAAAGGCACTGTGCCTTTGTGTCAAAGATAAACACAGCAGGACATTAGTAAAAATGGCAAAAAAAAAAAAAGAAGATTTTATTCAGTAACTTCTGACAACTTAAGTGTATTTCCTGATCAGAATTACACCCATCATGTTTCCCCATTAAATTACAATCAATATGAATTATGGGTGGGTTGGACCAGTTGCATTCATTTCTAGATTTATAAAAAGCCACAGACATAGTTTCAAATGTGAATTTAGAATCTGTATGCTTTTAAATCTCTAAATCTTCTGTGAGATATTTAGGCAGAACCCAGATCCTTGCAAATAGCTCTGACTTGCCCCAAACAACACCTGTTGAGGAGGGAGTTTGATGTTATATCCATCTACATATGATACCCATGAACCCAGAAGGGGAGTGTTCTTTGGTAATAGAAATAAAGAATAACAACATAGATATATTGACATGCTGGTCAGGGGGAGCTTGCCACTTCACCATAACATAGAAGGAGTTCGATTCATTGCCAAACATATTCAGGTTTTAAAGCTAGAATGAAAATTGTCTTTTTTTTGGGGGGGGGGGGGGGTACTGGGGATTGAACTCAGAGGTACTTGATCTCTGAGCCACATCCCCAGCCCTATTTTGTATTTTATTTAGAGATAGGGTCCCACTGCATTGCTTAGTGCTTCGCTTTTGCTGAGGCTGGCTTTCAACATCCTCCTGACTCAGCCTCCTGAGCCACTGGGATTACAGAAAATCATCTTTTCAACCAGTGGAATATCATCACTCTTCCAGAAATTAAGCTTCATTTCCATGCTGATAAGTTTCTGCTTCATCCCTGTTATCATCTTGCCTTCCCTTCAAGACTCTTTTTCAACTCTTTTAACATTTCTGCCATACCCTGCCATTATGCTAGCCCCTGAGTGGTCACACCCGTACACTTTTTGCTGCACTATGGGTTGTAACTTATTTTTTCTGTCCTCCAACTCTTTTCATTTGTTGCTTGATATTCAGTGTCATGTATTATATTCTCAATTCCCCCCACAACCCCACCTTAACATAAAGGGTTGTCTTCACATTCAATTATTGACATAGCACAACCAAATCTGTTTTCTAGTCAACCAAGCAGAATAGAAATAACTAGGAGAACTTTGACGGAAACCAATTTTAGATCAGCCCAACAGGGCCATGGTATTGGCTGTTTTCAGCCTTTTCGTGGCTTCTAAATCTGTGTTTCCTTCTTTAACCTTCTAAAGTGAACCTTTCCTTTGGGAAGGTCCATAGGGGAGTGGGAGATGGTTACCTTGCCTAATTTCACAAGGGAAGAGTATGAATAGCAACATTTTTCACTATTAAAAAACTGGGCATTGGTTTTTTATTTTTATACTCCTAATTAATTACTGTGGGGAAATTTTTATGGTATCTAAAAGAAAAGGGAAGGTTCAAGCTTGGGGAAAGTGTGCTAATAATTTAGCCACAAGACAGCTGAGAAAGAAGTCCTCATAAGAGGGTAAGCCTGTGGGCTCTAGCTTCACTGATTCCAATGTCATGATGATTCCCTTGGGATTGGTACTTCTGCATCATCAACCTGCTCAAGCAGAGCCATTCATGGTTGACAAAGGCTCAGGCAGTGCCATTTTGGTACACAATTGACAAATACTAATTATAAAGAAGTGCTTGTCTTCCGTGTGGGAGATTTCCTGTAGATCTTTACCAGCAGCCTATTGCTAGGTTAGTTCC
Source organism: Glaucomys volans (assembly GCA_020662805.1). Taxonomy (NCBI): domain Eukaryota; kingdom Metazoa; phylum Chordata; class Mammalia; order Rodentia; family Sciuridae; genus Glaucomys; species Glaucomys volans. The sequence continues at coordinate 116,439 of JAJEJO010048013.1, forward strand.
CATTGCCCTGTATAATAGCTTTTTCTGGTGGGAGGAGCTGGGAATCAAAGCCAGGGCTTCATGCATGCTAGGCATGCGCTCTGCCACTGAGCTGCACCCTCCACCCTGTGATGGCTTTTCCTTGGAGATATTTTATTTGTTTGTTTCCTTATTTATTATTTCATTAGACAAGCATATGACTACTCACAAATAAATTTATTTAATTTAATGTATTTCTTTCTCAAGCAAAACTGAGTTTAAGAAAATCAAATCATGAGCAAAATATGTTACTTAGATGTAGGGGATTTAAAAAAAAAAGCCAGTTACTTTGCCCACTGTACTGAACACTCTCTTTTAGTTGGGTAAATGTGGGCAAGTCACCTAATTAGTCTCAAGCCTTAGTTTACTTAATTGTAAAATAAAGATATTTAACCAATTGGCATGCTAGGATTTTGGCAAGGATGAAAGGAATTAACTTGTGTAAAGATGTTTTGCTAAATGGTAAAATGTTACATAATTGCAAAGACATTGGCATTGACTGTTGGCAGCTAAGCTGGAAGGTCCAGTGGTGTATTTCTCCTCTAACTTCTATGATTTCAAACTTATTTTTAGGACACTAAAAAATTGAATCTGTCAGTCAAATTATTCATTTGCCTTTCAAAAATGGCACCTGAAAAGGTCCCTTATGCCCAAGCTGACCATAATGAGGCAGTAAGGCTCTCCAAACTCTTCTACTGGTGGCCTTCAGATCTTGTGGGGAGAACCAGGACAATGGCTTCCCCTGCCTGCTTGGAGTCCTGTGAGATCGGTGAGTGTCATGCCTGTCTGAAGCCCATCATCTGGGGTGTATCAAGTTTTATTTATTTATTTAGATTGACACATAAGATTTGTACACACTTATGAGATACAATGTGATATTTTGATTTATGTATGATATAAGGGATATCTAGTCTTCCAAACGTTTTAGTTATTGCTACTTACTAACCTTTGCCACTGTTCTCAAATGAGTGATTTCTAAAAAACATACTTGTGTTTGATTTGTGCTCTGTGTGATCAGTGTGATTTTAAAATTAAATAGACATCCATTATGCCCTTGATGAGAGGCAAGATTGGTGCCTGAATGGGCTTCTCATACTTTTGTGATAGAAAATGATACATGTGGCTTCAATCACAGAAGCCAGGAATTTACCCCAAGAATGATCACACTTACAGCACTTGTGGGTTTGTTTTAGCAGGTGGAGTGGGTGGCCCAAGTAAAGGACTATCATACTCCCCCTACCCTTGCTCAGATGTTCAGGGTATTGCAGGATTTACACAGCTGGAATCACAGAGTCCCCCTGGGGCAGCTGTCCCTTCAGGAATGTGTGCATGTGCATGTGTGCGCGTGTGAGTGTGCACACTTGGGGGCATTGGCTCACACTACTTGGGATGTATGGTCATATTATCTGAAGCAATATTAATGATGTTAGAGTATTGAGCTTATAAATATTTGTAATAAGCTTATAAATGTTCCTTTGATAGGCACTGGGGTGTGTGCTCTGAGGCCTCCTTTCGTTGTACCATGGTTTGAATGTCCCCTCTAAAATTCAAGTTAAAATTAATTGCCATTGTAACAGTAGTATGAAGTGGAACTTTAAGAGGTGATTAGGTCATGAGGGCAGAATAGATAAATGTCATTAGCTTGGAAGTGGGCTCATTATTGTGAGAGTGAATTTCTTATGGACGCTGGCTTGACCTCTCTTGTTCCTCCATATGCTCATATTGTTTGGCCTTTCCGCCCTTCTGCCATAGGATGAGCCAGCAAGAAGACCTGTGCCAGGTGTGGGTCCCTCAGCCTTGGACTTCTGAGCTTCCAGAACAGAGAGAAATAAATCTCTGTTCTTTATAAATAACTCACTTTGTGACATTCTGTTACAGGAACTCAAAATGGACAAAGACACAAATAACCTAACAGCAAAATGGTGGAGAAGGTGTTAACCACACCCAGCTCCAGCCTTTGGAGGCAACCATTGTCTAGTAACCCTACCTGAGTTATTTGTTCAAAGTGGACCTCACTTGTCACCCGAGGGGAATATATTGTAAACTTCAGACCACGTCAGGATTATGTCACTCATAATCCTGCTGGCAGCAGAGGCATTGAGGATTTTGGTATTAGAAGAATCCAAGAGTATGATAGTCTCCTCAAAGGGGAACCTTACTTATGTGGGGCCAAAAGGATCCTTGTCAGCACTTAAACATTTCAGAACCCAGACTCACATTTGAGAAAATGGTAAGGCAGAACACAAGTAGTTCTGCTCCTAACCTTTGTGGGTCCCACATAATGCATGTCTGAGTATCTACCACTTAGAACCCGAGCTAAGGACCTTTGAAATGAAATAATTGTATGTGTTCCTTCTACTTTGATAAATGGACCGTCACAGCAATTGGAAGACTCTGGACTCTGGAGTTCTGGCAGGTGGGGTGGTTGGAGGGTGCACTCTCCTTCTGCCTGTCTCTGTCTCTCAAGTTAGTGTGGAGACCTCAGGCAAAGATTTCAAAGTTTGCTTTTCCTTCAAATGTTTTGTGAAGCCTGGGGTCATTAGCTTTTGCCCAAACTGGTCAAACCAGGCAGTTGGCCACCTAAATGAAAACCATCCAGCCTCCAGTTTCAGAATGAGATTGAGAAGGGAAATACATTTGGAAAGTAAAATAGATTTCATTCAGAAATAATTTAATTCACTCCTTAAATGATTAATACAAACTGACCAAGAGTTATTCCATAAGAAAACAAGAACTTGAAATGTGTAACCCTAACAAATGGTATTTCTTTGGGAAGTTAAAACCAAGGAAGTTTGAAATATGAAATCATATTTGGTTATATTTGGCTCTAATGAAATCCAAAACATGAAAGAGAAATAATCATCCTGGAGAAAGAAAATAGAAATTCCTGGGGAATGGGAATAAAGGATGCTTGGACATTATTGGCTCTCTGTTGGGGTACATAGAGAGTGTTTGGGAATAGATAGTGGGTTTGAGAGCAGATGTCCATGATCCTGACGTTCTTGCTACTTAATGTTTTGCTTGAACAAATTCTTGTAGGTGTAATCCAAGCAACTTGGGAGGCTGACTCAGGAGGATCGCGAGTTCAAAGCCAGCCTCAGCAACTTAGCGAGGCCCTTAGCAACTCAGTGAGACCCTGTCTCTAAATAAAATACAAAATAGGGCTGGGGATGTGCCTCAGTGGCTGAGTGTCCCTGAGTTCAATCCCTGGTTCCAAAAAAAAAAAAAAATTCTTGTAGGATGGACTGAATCTCCTGTTTTGTTTTTGTTTTTGTTTTCTGCATTTTGCTTTTTTGAGAATTTATTAAGAATACCCTATAATGTCACTATTTTACAACACCATACTTTTTACTAATGTATTTTTACTTTCCTCGTGCTTTCTGTGTGAATTAACATAGGTTTCCTATGCAAACTTTGATGTCCAAAATAGCCTTTTATATATTGTGAAGTAAGGGGCATATACTTTATCTCACTTAATCCTTATAATTCTTTATGTCCATGTGATAGAAATAAGAACATTTACTGAACACATTTTCTCATTTTATCTTTAATTAGTATTGTTCCAATTTTGTAGACAGAAAAAGAATTTTTGCCAAGTTGAGTAATTCTCAAGCTGGTTTTAGACAAAATATGCCATGATCATGTTACTGATATGATTGAAGTTGAGACTCTTTCTCAGGTTTGGTTGTGATTTTTAAATGTCCCTCCAAAAGTGTGTCCAGATTCAAGAGTGAGGAGACAGGCCAAGATCATGAGGACTGTTGATCATCCATTTCAGGGCTGTAAAAGCAGCATAGTTTGAGGAGACTGGGAATGGAACCTCTAAGAAGGGAGATACGGAAGGCTGTAGCCCGTTTTCTGTTTGTATGCTGGAGGGTGGGGAGTGGTTTCTTCTTACTTCAAGCCAAATGAGAGGATCATTCAGAAAATTCGCTATTCAATTGACCTTTTGAATCTACTGGCTCTGCATCAGCAGAGTTAGCCAACTTGAGATAAAATATAAATGGAGGGGCTGGGATTGTGGCTCAGTGGTAGAGCACTTGCCTAGCATGTGTGAGGCACTTGGTTTTATTCTCAGCACCACATATAAATAAATGAATAAAATAAAGGTCTATCAACACCAAAAAAAATTTTAAAAATAAAATAAATGGAAAATATATATCTGTGTTGAATATGTACATTTTTTTCTTGTCATTATTCTCTAAACAATAAAGTGCAACAACTATTCACATTGTTTTAGTCAGCTTCCTTGTTTTTTTCTGCTATTGCAACCAAAGACCTGATAAAAACAATTTTAGAGGGGAAAAGTTTACTTGGGGCTCATGGTTTCAGAAATCTCCATCTATAAACAGCTGGCTCAATTCCTCGTACTCAAGGTGAGACAGAATATTATGGTGGAAGAGTGTGGCAGAAGGAAGCAGCTCGTGTGATGATCAGAAAGCAGAGAAAGACTCCACTCACCAGATACAAAATATATACCTCAAAGACATACCCCCAATGGCCAACCTCCTTCAGCCACAATCTACCTGCCTTTAGTTACCACTCATCACATCAGGATTAATTCACTGATTGGGTTTAGACTCTCATAACCCACCCATTCATTTATCCTCTAAACCTTCTTGCATTATCTCACAAGGGAGCTTTTGGGAGACACCTCATATCCAAACCATAACACATATAGTATTTATTGTATTAGGTATTATAAGCAGTCCACAGATGATTGAAAATATGTAGGACTTGAGCACCCTCAGATTTTGGTATTCAAATGGATTCAGGAACCAACTCACCATGGATACTGAGGGATAATTGTATAAAGACTCTGCAGTTTCCAGGACAAAGAGGACCTGCCTTTTGATATGTGGCTTTAAACAAATAGAAAGCCAGTGGTTCTGATAATTGTCTCAAGCAGCATAAAGAAAGAAGAGTTATATTAGAAACAACTTACATGTGGGTCAAAGGTGTTCCCGTGCGCCACGTATGATCAGCCTGGTCCCATAAAGAACTCTGCCCAACAGGATTGCCTGGAGGGCTTAAGGGACCAAGCAAAATGGCAGGCTCTAGCTCCAAGTTGGAAGCTAAGGAGATAAGAGCAATCAGATGGAGAAAGGGCATTGCCTTCAGGGCTATGAGATAGATGAATGGGCACAAAAGTTCTTATCTGCCTTGATCTGGAAGTGACATTTCATTATCTGAAATGAATCACATAGCTTCAAACTGGCGGCAAACGAAGTGGGGAAACGTAGTTCCCAGAAGGAAGAGGAAACAGCATAGTAAACACACAGCAAGACCTTTGCCAATGGTTCCTTACCTCTCTCTCCTCCCCATCCCCTGTCTAGCATGGGAGGATTCTCCAAATCCTAGCTTAATGACTGTTTTTTATAATCATGCAAAATCTTGATTGCTTTAGTAAGAACAAGATTTAGAACTCAAAACGAAGGCAGATTGTTACAATGACCTTGGGCAGCTTGATTTTTGTTGATTAGCAGCAATTCATGCTCATCAAAGGCCATGGCCCAGAATCTGTTTGGATTCTTCCCAGGATCTGTATGTCTTCATGCAGTAAGAACCTGCTTGCTCTAGAAAGCACTGATAGCATCTGCTGCTAATTTTGATTGAGGTTCTCATGAAGGTACTCCCTTGATTTTTCTTTTTCAGGCATGATTTGATGCTTGGTCCTTATAGCACTGGGTCCTAACTGTACCCCTCTTTGCACCCTATGACCATCAGCAGCCTGCTAAGTATTCTTGCCCTATCAGCTTCTGCTCCTGCATATATGGACCAGGGGCATGTCCGCTATGTGTAGCTGCAGACAACCCTTGAACACTTGTAGCTACTCAACTTCCCACATGGTGATTAAATTTCCTTCCAGCAGTATGTCTCTTTGCTCTTGTCACTTCAATTCCTATTTATTTTTTTATTTCTATTGTTTTATTTTGGGGGGAGGGTACCAGGGATTGAACCCAGGGGCACTTAACCACTGAGCCATATCCCTAGCACTTTTTGTTTTTAGTATTGAGACAGGGTCTCACTAAGTTGCTTAGGGCTTTGCTAAGTCACTGAGGTTGGCTTTGAACTTGTGATCCTCCTGCCTCAGCATCCTGAGCTGCTGGGATTACTATTCCTATTCATTGATAAAGATTTCAGATTAAGAATATTTATGGGGGAGGAAAGACAAACTCATGGATAAGTATTAAATCCCTTTTGGATTGTCTCTCCTCGTTGGTTTCCAGTACAAGCTAGAAGGTCCTCAACCCTCCCTTCTAGGGACTTGGGCCATTCCTGCTCTTATTTCCATTGCTTTGCTTTCTGACCTCCTTTTCTTGGCTGGAGCTGGGTCGTGAGGCTGGATTTTATTTACAAAACTCTTGCTGTGAGTATGGGCTAAGCAAGTGAGAGGCTCTAGGTTGGATCATAGCACTACAAAACATGCACACACACACACACACACACACACACACACATAACTGGTCCCTTTTTTGTTCTCTTTTTTGTATCTAGTCGGCAGTTCTGGGGTATGAAGAAGTCCCAGTCAACCTTTTGAATCACAGTTACACCACTTTTTGTTTCATGGAATTAGAGCTGGGGGAAAGTTGCAAGCTGCAATGGGGGAATTTGAGCTTGTGCATTCTGAATTCTTGTCTTTGAGAAGAAACCTTTAAGAAAGCAACAGCTCTTAGTTATTCAGGACTGAGCAAGTGCTGAGAACTTTATGCTAATATCTCATTTCATCCTTAGAGTAAACTTGGGAAGCAACTTCCATTTTTTTGAATTTTACAGACAATGAAACAGATATTTAGTGAGACTAAGTGAACTCCAAGAGGATTTGTAGCTACTAAGTTCCCACTTTCAAGCCATGTCTTGGGGACGCCCTAACCAAGCTCTTTAACACCATCCTGCTGAACAATCCCAGTGTGACTCACTTAAAAAAAGAGATGAGGCTCCATTAACACACGACAGCACAGAAAAAACCCTCTCACGTCTCTTCTCCTCCCTGGGAATTCCCATCCTCCCATTAAGAGTTTTCTATTATTAAGAAGACAAGTTTCATCATAGTTATGAGAATGCATCCATCAAAGATTCAAATGATATGAGAAAACATTTATCCCTAATATTTAATATAAAATGAAACCATATCTACTTAGAAAATTAAGGGAAATTTTAATCATTTTTGAATTAACCCTAAAATGAACTTTTCTCCTGGGATAGTTGATGATTTAATTAATTCCATTTTAGAAAGCAGGATTAGTCATTATTATTGGGTTGAAAAAATAGGCTTTTTTGGTTAAGCATCTTAAATGAGTCAGCATGTGGATGCATCATTTTTTAAAATATATTTTTCATTTTTTAATCTTCAGAAAAATCATGATATAGTATACATCAACAGGAGAGCATGTAATATTTTGATGACTATATCTATTGTATAATGTTTAAATCAAGTTAAGCATGTCGATCCCCTCAAACATGCCATTTCTTTACAGGGACAATTTTTAAAATTCTTTCTTCTAGCTTTTTGAAATGTACAACACAGCATTGTAACCTTTCAGCCTACTATGCAGCAGCACCCCAGAATTTCTTGCTCTTGTCTTACTGTAACTTTGGACCCATGACCAATCTTTCCCCATTCTTCCCTGCCCCACCCAACTCTCTCCAGCCTCTGGTAACTGCCATTCTACTCTCAAATTATTTTTGAGATCAACTTCTTTAGATTCCACAGAAGAGATCATGGGGTCTTTGTTTTTCTCTGCCTTACTGGTTCCACTTCACATAATCATCTCCAGTTCCATCCATGTTGTTGCAAATGAAAGGTGTCATATTTTCATGTGGATATCATTTTCATGGACTATTTGGTTGCACAGATGCTCCTTCAGTAAGGGACTAAAGGATGACTCTCACTTCAGAAAACAGATGTCTATGTCCTAAGAGAAGTTTTTTTTTTAATGATTCTTTTTAGTTATGGATACCATTAGAATTCATTTTGACATAATTACAAAGGCATGGAATAAAATTTGCTCTGATTCGGTCCCTGGTATTTCCCCTTTCCCTCTCCTCCTCCCTCCCCATGTTCCTTGCCCTCTACTCTACTAATCTATCTGCTATTTAATTTTAGTTCTTTTTTTTTTTTTTGCTTATTTTTAGTGTCTTGTGGATATACATGATGATGAGATCCACTGTGGTATATTTGTGTATGTAAATAGGAAATTTAGATCAGATTCATTCCACCGTCTTTCCCTTCTCCCTTTAACTCAATCCCCTTCATCTAGCCCACTGATATTTCTTTTATTTTGCTGGAATTCCCCCATTTCCTCCCCCCTCCCCCCCCTCCTTCTTTTGGAAGAACTTTCACATTTCAGAGAAAACATTCAGCCTTTGGCTTTCTAAGTCTGCCTTATTTCACTTAGCATGATAGTTCCAACCATTTACTTAGTAAATGCCATACTTTCAAGTTTTTATGGCTGGGTAAAACTCCATTGTGTCTGTATACCACATTTTCTTTTTCCAATTCATCTGTTGAACTGCACCTTGGTTGAGTCCACAACTTGGTTATTGTGAATTGTATTGCTATAAACATTGATGTGTCTGTATCTCTTTAGTATGCTGATTTTAGATCTTTTGGATATAAATCAAGGACTGGGATAGCTGGCTCATATGGTGGTTCTATTCTTAGTGTTTTGAGAAAGAAGTTCATATGAAACATTTGTTATTCCTTTGAATTGTAGTGGCACCATGAATAATCAATACATACTTCAAAAAGAAAAAACACCAGGAACAACCCATAAAACTCCATCTCTAGGTTGAACTAAAGTGAATATGCAAAGGCATACAGGAAGGGGGCAGAATTGCCACCAAGATCATTCTTTCTTGGTGGCAATGTAGATGGTTATTCATATGTCTTCAAGGCTTTTAGTTGATTCTTGAACTCCACCCAATTAGCAATGATGTGCTAAGTGTCTACCCTATGCCATGCTAGGGACTAGGGATAAATAGGTAGTATACAACACAAACATGGACCTACTGAGGGAGCTCAGGGACTCTCAAAGAGAGAAACCCATATAGGCACCTAAAGCTGAAACACAATAAAAGATAAGGGGCACTAGACAAGAGGCATGGGTATATAGGGGATATGGATAGGATGATCAGGAAGTTGGGGTACTGAGATGAGCCTTTGGAGGGAACTGTGGGACACTGGGCTCTTCCTCTGTCTCTTTGCTTCCCAGTCTGCATGAGGTGAATAGGCCTCTTAGGTGACATGCTCCCGCTATGATGTACTGGGCTGCTACAGGTCCAAAGCAACAGGGCCAGGTGGCTGTGGACTGAAACCTCTGAACTGTGAGCTGAAAGAAACCTTTCCTCCTTACAAGTTGATTCTCTCAGGTCCAAGTGATAGAAAGCTAACTAACAAGGTAATTGAGACAAAAGAATTTCAGGGGCTGGAGACAAGAGAGCAAGAAAGAAGTGCAAGAAAAGAGGTGGAAAAGAAATGAAACCCATCTGTGATGGGCCAGTCACATCTTGGCGTGTTTGTATTGCCCTCCCAATTTCATGTGTTTTGATGTATTTGGGTTCTACTTTCTTCTTCTGTAAATAGAGATTACATTCAAGTCTTTTGTGGGGCTAAATGTGATAATTTATTAGTGTCTGACACAGAATAGGATATCAAAAAATATTCAGTCTTGTATTCCCCTATGATAGCAAGGAACAATCTGCAAGGGAGATTAAAAAACAATAATTCCATGTACAATAGTGTCAAGAAGAATATGGTACTTAGAAATAAATCTAACCAGAGAAGTATAAAACTTGTGTGATGAAAATTATAAAATATTGCTTAACAAAGTTAAAGAAGACCTAAATAAATATACAGACATCCTGTGCTCATGGCTTGGAAGATTTTATATTGTTAAGATGGCAATACTCCCTGAAGTGTTTTACAGATTCAGTGTGATCACTGTTAAAATCCCAATGGGCTTTTCTTGTAGAAATGGAAAAGACAATTCCAAAATTCACAGGGAATTGCAAGGGGATCCAAATAGCTAAAAATATCTTGAAAAAGAATGTTGGAGGATCAACTTCCCCAAGCTACTACAAAGCCATAGAATTTTGAATCAGTATTGAACTGGAATAAAGGCAGCCACATAGATCAACAGAATAAAAATTCATCAAAGTCTAAGAAATGTACCCATACACACATAGTTAGTTGATTTTTAACAATGGTCATTTAATGGAAAAAGATATCATTTCTTCAAATTATGCTGGAGTAGCTGGGTTTTCACATGCAAAAGAATGAAACTGGACCTTACCTTGTACCACATCAAAAGTCAACTCAAAATAGTTCAAAGTAATAAGAATCAGAGTTAAACTTTAAATTCAAAGAAAACTACTAAAATTGTCATAATCTTGAATGTGGGTTGGCATAATTTCTTTTTTTTTTTTTTTAATCATTCCAAATACAAGGAACAACAACCGCTAAAAAAATGGCTGGATTGGGCTTCATCAAAATGAAAGAAACAGTTTTGTATAAAAAGACAGAGTATTAAGAGAGAAAAGACAATTCAGAGGGGGGAAATCATATACCTGCAAGGCACATATAATGAAAGTCACATACCTGATAAAGGTTTGCTATCCAAAATATGTAAAGAATTCCTATAAATCAGCAAGAATAAAAGATTAGCAATTAATCTTGGGCAAAGGATTTAAGTAGACACTGCTTCAGAGAAAGTGCACAAAGGATCAATAAGCACATGACACTAATCATTAGGGACATACAAATAAAAATAAAATGAGAAACCACTTCACACCTATTAGAATGGCTATAACTGAAGAAAAAGGAAAATAGGTGTTAGTGAAGATAGGAGAAACTGTAAACCTTGGCCTCCTGATGGTAATGTAAGCTGCTGCAGCTTCTGCAGCAAGCAGTTTGATGGTTCCTCAAAAGGTTAAACAGAATTATCATGTGATACAGCAGTTCCGTCCTTAGGTATGTGCCCCAAAGAATTGAAAAGCGGTGTTAAGAAAAATTGAACAGCAAAGTTCATAGCAGCCCTGTTTGCAATAGCCAAGAGGTGAAAACAATTCACATATCTACCATTTAATAAATAGATAAGCAAAATGTGATATGTCCATACAATGGAATATCATTTAGCCATACAATTGATTACAAGGACACGTTCCATCAAGGATAAACCCTGAAAACATTATGCTAAATGAAAGAAGCCAGATACAGAGGGACCAACAGCGTATGATTCCATTGATGAAATACTCAGAATAGTTAAATCATGGAGACAGACAACAGATTAGTGGTTGACAGAAGCTGAGGGAGGGAGGAAAAGAGGGTGGCTCCATGTGTTAATGGGTGTAGGGTTTTTGTTTGGGATGATGAAAATATCCTGGAATTAGATAGTAGTGTACAATATTGTAAATGTGCTTAATGCTACTGAATTAAACACTTAAAAATGGATAAAATGGCAAATTGATGTTATGTGTATTTTACCACAATTTAAAAAAATAAATGCAAAAAAGGGTCTGGCAGGACTTCATAAAAATTGGCCCCTTGTGTTTCCTGACAAACTAGCATTAGGATTAGCAGGATAATGCTTCTCTCTGTCTGCATGAAAGCATCTAGTCTTTCTCTATTAGCCCTGCTTTTAAAAAATTGGCATTATTTTAAATTGACAAATTTTTGCATATATTTAGGGGATAAAATGTGTGTGTGTGTGTGTACACAGTCTAATTCACATGTCTGTCACCTCAGTGACTTATTTATTTGAAGGGAGATGTTTGAAATCTATTCTCCAAGTTATTTTGAACATATAATACATCATTATTGACAATAGTCATCCTCCTGTTCAATAGATCTCAAAATTCATCCCTCCTGTCTATCTGAAACTTTGCCCCCTTTGATAAATGACTCCCATTACCTCACTCCCCACCTGCACCTCTGGTAACCGTCATTTAGTCTTTAATTTGGTGAAGTCAGCCTTCTTCGATTCCATGTATTGGTGAGATCATGTGGTATTTGTCACTCTGTCCCTGCTTATTTCACTTGGTATAAAGTCCTCCAGGTTCATCTGTGTTATTACAAATGACAGCATTCCATGCTTGCTAAAGAATGAATAATATTCCATGAGGCATGCAGAAGAGAGAAATTGGGTCCTTGTCTCATGCAATATGCTAAAATCAACTCAAAAAGGATTAAAGACTTGAACATAAGACCTGAAGCTATAAAATTACTAGGAGGAAATAGGAGAAATGCTTATGACATTGATCTGGCCAATGATTTCTTTTTTTTTAATCTGACCTCAACACAGACAACAAAAGCAACAAGAGACCAGTGAGACTGCATCAAATTCAAAACCTTCTGCAGAGCAAAAAGAAACAACCAACAAAGTACAGAGACAACCTGCAGAGGAGAGAAAGTAGTTGTTTGTCATTCATCTGATAAGAGGTCAATATCCATAAGGAACTATAACAACTCAAGAGCAAGAAAACAACTCAATTAAAAAATTAACAGAGACCTGAACAGAGGTTTCTCAAAAAAAAGACACTAAAAATGGCCAACAGATTCATAAAAAAAATGCAGCAGAGAAATGCAAGTTAAAATTATGAGATATCACCTCACACTTATTCGAATGGCTTCCATCAAAAAGATGAAAGATCACGTGTTAGGAAGACATGGAGAAAAGAGAGCCCTGTATTCGGTTGGTGGGAATGTAAATTAATGCATCCACTCTGGAAAGTAGTGTAGAGATTTCTCTAAAAATTAAAAATAGAACTACCACATAATCCAGCAATTCCATTTCTGGGCGTGTATCCAAAAGAATTGAAATCAGTATGTCAGAGTGACTTCTGCACTCCCCTGTTCATTGCAGCTTCATTCAAGGTAGCCCTGCTTTTTGTATGGATTTAAAGACAAGGATGGGCAGAAGGAGTGTGAGTAGAAGTACACACAATGCCCAAGGAAAAAACAGCCACTTTTCCTGGCGCCTACACCTTGTTCACAGGAGTGGGGAGCACGGAGTGGCAAGCCGGATTCCGTGTGAACAGCAGGCTTCAGTGTGTTCCAGGACTCTGCTGCATCATCGAGATTTGGACAAACACCCAGAATTTGGCTTCAAATACCATTCCTATATTGAGCCAGGGATACTTTGTGAGGAAATGTCTTATTCTGGGGCTAGGGCAGGGAAAGCACGAGAATGAATTTGGAACATCTAATTGGGTCACAAAATACTCTCAAAATGATGGTGATATTTAAGAATGACACAGAAGCTGCCTTGAAGAGACCCCCACTGGCCAAATCTAGAATGAACACCAAAATAAATCATGATAGGAGTCCATAGTCCATATTGACACTGAGTAACAAGATAAATTATAAAATAAACAAGTGCCTAATGGAGGAATCATGGAAAACTTGCTTAGAGTATGTGTGTTAGTCAGCTTTTTGTTACTGTAACAAAATATCTGAGGTAATCAACATAAAAAGAAGAAAACTTTATTTTGGCTCCCAGATTTGGAGATTTCAGTCTCTGGCTGGTGGGCCACATTGCTTTTGGGCTTGTGGTGAGCCAGTACAGAGGAGCAGGAGCATATGGCAGAGGAAGCAGCTTACCTCATAGCAGTGGGGAAACAAAGAAAGAAGAAGGTCCAGGGTCCCAATATCCCCTTTGAGTGTATGCCTCCATATGACCAGAAGACTTCCAAGTAGGCTCTACCTCTTAAAGGTCCACCCCATACTAATATCACCATGGGATGGGGATCGAGCCTCTAACAGGTAGGCCTTTGGTGCAATCTTGCCAAACCATAGCAGAGTCAAATACCAATTAATGCAGAAAGAATAATAAAGTAAGAAAATCACCATTTTCATTCACCAGACTTAAAACTGATTCTGGTAAATATCATCAATGGATGTCAACACTTTTGAGTAAAAGTTTAATGGGGAATAGAATATTGATACAGTCTCAAGACAACCTCTCCACAATTACTCATTAATTTCCAAGGGGAAAATGGTAATTTTGTAGAGGAGAGATCTCACATTAAGAAGTAAATAAAGTCACCCTCCTCAGCAGTTATGGGACAAAGTGGCATCAAGTACTGCATCCTAACGTTGTGACTTTAAACATGTCAATGTCCTAAAAGACAAATCAGAGAAAGTAACACACCCACCAAATACAAAGTACGAACCTCAATTTGAAGGAAACATGCGATAATGGATGTGAGTTAGTTTTGAGTTTCTGTGCTTATTTAGGGGACAAAGGGATGCCTGGACACCTGGCGCGTGTATCTTTCCTGGGAGTGTCAGTGAGGGTGTTCCTGAAGAGAACAGCATTTGAGATGTGGCCTGGGTAAAGGTCTGCTTTCACCAGCCTGGGCAGGCATCATCCTATTCCCTGGGGCAACAGAACAGAATAATAGAGAAAAGGCAAATGCTCTCTGAGCTGGGACTTCCATCTTCTCCTGCCTTAGGACATGATACTTTTGGTTGTTAGGCTTCAGATTCAGATCAAGATTTGCACAAGCGCTTGCCTCTCCACGCTCCCAGCCTTCCCTGCCCAGGCCTCTGCACTTTGTGAACTGAATCACCAACTTTCTTTGTCTCTTGTGTGAGAATTTTTGACATCTCTAATCCTATGATCCAATTATTTTGATTAATTTTTTTTCTATCTCTTTCTCCCCCCCCTTTATATCTGAGACTGATACTAGTAGTACGTCAAGGCTAAATTTTCTGAGTTTTCTCTTTTCTGTGTCTGTAAACTAATGCTTTTGTTCTTAGGAGATGGATGCAGAAGTACTTTGAGATTATTAGGACATTATGATGACTCTAACATGCTCTCAAGTAATTTAGTAAGATGATTATTCTTGATATCTCTATCTACACACCTCTATGTCCATATCTGTACGTATGAGAGATAGCAAATGTAGCAAGATATTAGCAAATGGTGAATTCAAGGTAGTTGTTTTTGTAACTCTCCTTTGAGTTCAAACATTTTTCCATATGGTTGAACAAAAACTTTATACCCTCACTTTAACGTGCAATTTTCCCATCTAGAACTCACACTTGGGAAGATGTGGCAGGGTAAATAAGTGATGAGATCACCTCCAAAGTACCTTTCAACCACAGGACTTTTGATTTCCATGGCTCTGCATCTCCCCACAAGGATGACACTGGTCCTGATCCAATGAAAGGAGCAGACAAAAATAAATAAATAAATAAATAAATAAAACAAATAAGGAAACATAAACAGCCTAAAAACCCATGTGCAAACCCCTAAAGAGATCCAAGATGGGCAGACCAAGCAAAAGGAGCACTCTGTGACAGACTAGTAATGATGGCCGTGATGGTTTTACTTTCAGTTGGAGGTGCTGTCGATGATCCTGTTCTGATACACGTGGCTGTGGCATGCCCAGTTGAGCTGGCAGCTCCACATCCTGAAGGAGGGGGAGAGAGGAAATAAATAATGTGGTGACGGTTCTCACAGTTGTGGCTAACACCCCATGACATGCCTGTCACTAACAGAGTCAGATGCTGTGAACTCAGTGAGGAGGGAGCACTTTCCTGGCATAACCAGACTCATAAGCAAGAAAGTGCCATTCTGAGCAGTTGATTACTGTGACCGAATGGACATTAGCAAGAGCTTCTGCAAAGACACAGATCCAAACAGAGATTAATGAAATTTGCTTGGCTCTGTGTGCACTGTCAGTCAGTTGGGTGTCAGCTGTCCAAATTTATGTCAAGGAAAGCCAAATTCTATTAATATGTAGTATAGTTTTGCCCTTAGAAATTATAGAAAAGTCTCAAAACAGATTAATGTTTTTTACATGAGAGAATTATATTTTAGACAACTTCATTTATCCTGAGAAAATTCATGCTTCTTTGACACATGAGGTAAGAGGAGAGAAAACAAGAGAATTATGCTGAGAGTGGGAGATTTAATAATTCATTTGACTGAGTCACTCTGCCCTCTGAATTCAACTTCACTAGGTAGTCATGTTTCCTTTGTCTTTGAAAGTAATATGGATTTGAAGCATAACTAATAATTAAGATTTCTATGGGAGCATTGATTTGCTCCCTGAAATCTGTGTTTCCCAGCTTGAGATCGAAAAGGTTGTAGCCAGGCCTGGTGGTGTGATCTTGTTGTCCCAGCTCCCCAGAAGGCTGAGGCAGGAAAGTCACTTGAGTTCAGAAGTTTGGGGCTGGTGTACACTAGCTGATCAGGTGTGCACACTAAGTTGGACATCAATGTGGTGGCCTCCTGGGAGCAGGGGTACCACCAGGTCAGATGTGCTGATCAGTAGTGGGACAGTGCCTTGAATAGACATAGCATTCCAGCCTGGGCAACGTTGTGAGACCCTGTCTCTTAAGAAAAGAAGATTGGAAAGGTTTTTCTCCATGGGTCTCTGGTTCCTGCTTAATTTGAGCATATAGCATGTGAGTGTATGATACTCACTGACGACTTCAAACAGAACAGTTAAGCTGAGTGGCTGATGTTGTTCATGGATGCTGAAGTAAATATTCAGATTTAATGCTATTGTATGTGTCCCCATCATTCCAATCAAATGTTGGAAACGAAGAAAGATCACTAGGGCAAAACATGCATTTATTATCACCTAAGCCCTACCTATTTGTTCCTAATAGGAAGAAATTTGGCAATTTTTTTTTTTGTTACTAGGAATGAAATAATCCAGGGGTGCATAACCCCTGAGCCACATCCCCAGATCATTCTTTTCACTTTTTATTTTGAAACAAGTGGCTTAGGGCCGTATTAATTTGCAAAATCAGGCATTTTAAAAGTAACCACCCTCCACCTCAATGAGCTATTTAATCCACTGAGTTCCAAGTTTTCAGTTCTGTGAATATTTCAATAAAATTGACACAGGTGCATGAAATAAGTTGGAAATCATAATCTAGAGCTATATATCCTTTATACAGTTATTGTCATATATATATAAATATGTATATATATTTTCAAATACTCTAAATACTTACCTATTACATTTCTCAGAAGAATAGAACTCTAAAAAACACAGTATTTATTTGCAAAGTTATCATAAGTGGTATATTTATTACTCAATTTAGGTTGCAATAAGTGTCCCACATCTGGGATGATGGGACTTAACAGGTTAAAATGTAGGAGGGTTTTGTAGTCAGCACTTCTAAATATCACTGGAGAAACTTTACTCAGGTATTGGGTATCATTGAACGTGGGAGCAACGCAGCCTTGCTGCCCATCTCTGGAATGTTTTTTGGTGGGTGCTAGACAGAGCACCGCTGAGAGGCCTCCAGTCCTGAGATCATTGGTTCACACACTCATACAACCAGACCTTGTTCCAAATACAACACTCAGGCCAGGAGAGCTGAGTCCAGGAGGACTTTTGTTCTCAATTATATGCTGAAAAGAATTAATCCTTCTTCTCCACACTCTCAGTTTTGTGTTGAGGGAGGACATTTCAGTAAGGCAGAAATAAAGGGTGGAAAACTGCCTGGCTCTTGCCCTGGGCCCTCAGCCACATTGCACTGACACCCTGAACACAGATTCAGTGAGAGTGTTGCACCATAGAAATCAGCAAGCATCACTCACACTGCCCAGAGCCAGGTGTCAATTCTTCCCAATACCCCACTATTCCCACTGCTGAAGAAGTTCCCAAGCAGAAAACTCAGTTTTGGCATTTCCTGCATAAACCAAATTAAACCAAAGCACATTTTCCTCATGTGTTTCTTCTCTTTACTTTGCCTGATATCTTGCCCAGTGGCCTCTTGCAAAATCTACCCCAAAGCATTAGGTTCATAGTGCTTTCTTCTTCAACCATTAAATCTGGGGTCTGGTGTGGTGTCTCAGTGTACCTTCCTTGATGTGTTGGCAGGGTTTTCTTGGTGATGGCCATAATCCTAGTTAATTTTCTTCCAAATTTATGCCTGCCTGCCATAGTATGCTTATGGGTATAAAATCACATAAGGACCAGATAATTATATCTCACTGATGTCAGATAGAATAAACTGACCAATCTGTTTTCCACTATTGGCGTATACAACCCCCACCACACAAAGGTCTGCTTATCTTTTAGTTTACATGCTTCTAGAGCAATATGATTCAAATTATGTATCTCAATTTAATCTCCACCCCTTTTCAAAACTAAATTTTCTTTCCTTGGGTCTTCACAACACTTAATAGCAAACTCTTCCTGAAGGATTTAGTCATATATATAACTATATTTTTGGATCCTGCTGTCTCCATTCTTCTTTGCCCAGGACTAAATCAATGGCATATTTGCTGGTCATTCTAGTCTCTTCCAGCAAGTGGAAAGAGCCTTGTTTCAATGACTATGATGTCTACTGTCACATGCTAGACACACAGGGGCTGTCCCTTAAGGGTGAATCTTCTTACTTCCCCAGCTCAGACTTGGTGTGTAAGCAAGATTGCCAGGTGGACAGGAGACTTGACTAACTTTTCTTTTTCTCCACTTGACTTCTACTGCAATTGGGGCTGTATGCAAGGAAGAAGTTGAGAAAAGGAACAAGAAACTTCTTATTTTGTGGCCATTTCATGACCTACCATTGGCACTTTGTATATTTGGTAGATGTTCAAAGCCAAGGCACCTAGCCCTCTTGGACAAGATTACATGATGGTTCTCCCATGGGTGCCCACCTCCATTCCTCCCCAAACTCAAACACACATTCTATGCCTTGAAAAATTCATATGATGCAGTACACCCAAGATCCAGTAACTTCCATTTGTCTCTGTCACCAGAACTTCTCTCTACCATACATATTCACGGCAGTTGACCATATGTTCTACCTTAAAAAGCCCCTTTCTCTTGACTTGAGGTAAAGAGGAAGTATATCATTCTCCCTTTTAGGGTAAGTTTCTCCTCAAAGGTCCCCTGTTTCCAAAAACACCTATAAATACAAAAAGTCAAACATCTTCAGTATGCAAAATTTAATTTTTGGCATAATTAATGTGGGTAGAAGACAAAGATTGAAAATGGTTTCCAGATATCTTTTATGTGTGTGATTTCTGCATATGGTCTAGAACTTCCTTGGGAATCCATAGCTGTGGTCCTTTAGTAAAGCTCAAGTATAACATGCTGTTACACTAGAAGGATGTTGGTAAGTAATATGAGTATTTGAAATATGCATGCTTAGTTCTATATAAAAAATGGCATGATCTGAGAATCATGATACTTTTTAGAACTATGTCAACTGTTCTCCATCAATTTTATATCTGAATTCAACTTAAAATGCTCTGACACTTCTACTCTAGGCATCCTGATGCTACTGACCAAACCTAAGTGCTGCAAATTCACTAAACTAACTCATGTTTGTATGTAAATACATTTTCATGTAATCTAAATTCATGTGATAACTTCCAAAATCCAGTTCTATTCACATATGTCAAAATCTAGTCTTTAGGATTGAAGAAAGAGATTGTGGGAAAGGTAGGAGGGATAGGAAAGAGAAGGAAATGCAGAATGAATTTCACAGAATTACACTATGTGCATGTATAAATACACCACAGCAGATTCAACTTTTATGCATATCTACAAAGGACCAATAAAAATAAATAAATGAGCCAGATGTGGTGGCACACCTATAATCCCAGTGGCTTAGAAGGCTGAGGCAGGAGGATTGTGAATTCAAAGCCAGCCTCAGCAATGATGAGGCGCTGAACAATTCAGTAAGACCCTGTCTCTAAATAAAATACAAAAAAGGGCTGTGGATGTGGCTCAGTGGTTGAGTGCCTCTGGTATGGGGTTCAATCCCCATACCAAAAATAAATGAATGAGCGAATAAATAAATAAATAAATAAATAAATAAATAACAGGAAGATCTGTAGAGGAGAGGAGGGAAAATAGGAGGAGAAAGAAGGGGAGAGGAGGAGGGGTAAAGGGGAGCACTAGAGACTGAAATGGAGAAAATCAAATTCCATGCATGTGTGATATTGTCAAAGTGAACCCAACTATTATGTATGACTATAATGCACTAGTAAAAGAAAATGTAGTCTTAGAAATTCATTCTTAGAGGTAATGTTGTTACATATTTTAAGAACCACATCAGTCTGTCATGGAGTGGGAATTAGTTGTTTATACAGATAAATACCATTTAAAACTAAGAGCGTGGACCTAGGAATTGAGAAACATACAAACTAATAATTTAAAATTTTCAATAAAAGGTTAAAATAAAAAGACCTTGTAAAAAGAATAGGATTTACAGAAAGATGATATTAGGAGGAATTAAACAACTAAAGGGCAATAAAAATTGTAGAAGTGAGTTTGAGGTTTTCATCCTGGGAGCCATGGAAAAGCTGAGGGTGAGTTTGTAGGCTTTCAGGGATCTGTGAGCTTCTTGAAATTGTTGTATCTGTGTTAATGAGCATTTTTCATAAGGAGTGTTCTTAGCTTACACTACATTCTCAGATGGTACCCCAAGGACCCCCATGTAAACAGCCATGATTTACTGCCAGTAGCATTACACTTGACCTCCTGAAATTCAGACTTTCATTCTTTCAAGAAGTAGGCACACAAAATCGAGCTAGTCACTTTAACTTCTTGAGCACCTGTGTTTCCACGTATGGCTCCACGTGAGCTCTAAGTGCCTGGTCCTCCGCCACGCACAGGGAGAGATCTAAGTATTGCTATTCTTTCCCTCCAGAATTTGGAATCATAGAAAAGTAAAACATGTGAGTAAAACAGATGGAGAACAAATTTCAATTTTAAAAACCTAAACTGGGAAATATTGTTTAGATCTGCAGCCAAATGTACTTCCTTATACTTCATTCCACTGCTTTTCTGCTTGCTGCATTAATATATCCACCAGAACAGAAAATTTACCACTCAATAAATTTACTATCTGGAGGAACAGAGAATATATACATCCCAAGGGCATGTTTTTCCAAAAAAAGGATCCAGAAAGTACTGAACCACGTGTTTTCATGTCCTTTCTTCCCCCCAATTATATCAAAAAAGATAAATGAGAGAGTTGACAGAGACTGTTACATTCCTCAGGAGTGAACTTTATCAGGCAGAGTAGGAATGTTGGAAGGTATGGAAGCACTACCCGGCAGACTGAAGCAACTGGACCGTACAGAACCCAAAGTATGTGTAACAAATGGCTTGGAAAAGTGATTGGGGTGGACAGATGTGGGATATTTCAGTAAGTCTAAAAAAATTTAATTCAATCAACCATGATAATGTCTTGAAATAAAACTTGATGTAATAGTGTGTTAGGTAGACATGTAGCCCGCATTATCTACAGGAGATCTTTTGAGGACCCCTGTGGATACCAACATTCAAGAATGCTCAAGTCCCTTCTACAGAAAGGTGTTGCATTTTTCATAACCTATGCAGTCCTCCTGTATGCTTTAAATCATCTCCAGGTTACTTACGATACATAATACAATATAAATGCTGTATGAATCGCCATCATACTGTATTGCTTAGGGAATAATGACAATAAAAAGAATACTTAGTACATGTTCAGCACGGACACAATTGTTGAAGAATATCTTGAAACTGTAGATATGGAGGGCAACTATAAAATGTACTAATGTGGTAGAAATGGAAAGGGGAAAAACATGAACCAGAAAGTTATAAAAACCATGGTGTGTAGGTGATAAGCTTCTGAATTGTTAGCAGTAGAAAGTAAGATAAACAACTGTTGTAGCAATTCATTGAATGCTGGGAATAGGAGGGTTATGGAATGAAAACAAGTGTTTCTAAAGCTTCAGTCTTGAGAAAATGGGGTTGGAATGAATAAGAAATATTTTTGAGATTGGGTTTTATTTTCTATTTTTAGTAAGATTTGGTGAATTCTGGCAAGCAATACATATGCTGAAAATAATAAAACTGAGACTAATATAGTTATTATGTACCCAAAGTTATATCTTCACTGGGGCTTTCCAAGTTATCTCAGGACTACAAGATTTGTTTTGGTGTTATTATTTATAGAAGCATTTTTTGTTTTATGATGATTTATTCAGTATTATATCCCACATATATTGCCACAGCTCCACATTCACCCTTCATTACTTGCTCACCATAATGGAGCATTTCTTTTTGTTAATTTATTTATTTTGATTCATTGAACACAAATGGAGTACAGCTGTTGTTTCTCTGGTTGTACACAAAGTAGAGTCACACCATCTGTGCATTCATACATGTACACAGGGCAATGATGTCTGTCACACATTCTGTTATTATTAACCTCCCACCCCGACCCCACCCCTCCCTTCCCTCTATGCTATCTATCCTTCCTCCATTCTTGCCACCCTTCCACCCCGCATTATGCATCATCATTCACTTATCAGAGAGACCATTCGGCCTTTGGATTTTTGGGATTGGCTAATCTCACTTAGCATAACAGTCTCCAACATCATCCATTTACCTGCAAATGCCATAATTTTATTATTCTTTATGGCTGAGTAATATTCCATTGTGTATATATACCACAGTTTCTTTATCCATTCATCTATTGAAGGGCATCTAGGTTGGTTCTACAATCTAGCTATTGTGAATTTGGCAGCTATGAACATTGATGTGGCTGCACCACTGTAGTAATCTGATTTTCAGTCCTTTGGTTATAGGCCAAGAAATAAAAGCAGGAATCAATGATTGGGATAGAGTCAAACTAAAAAGCTTTTTCTCAGCAAAGGAAACAATCAGCAATGTGAAGAGAGAGCCTTCAGAGTGGGAGAAAATCTTTGCCACACACACTTCGGACAGAGCACTAATCTCCAGAATCTACAAAGTGCTCAAAAATCTTTACACCAAGAACACTAATAACCCAGTCAATAAATGGGCCAAGGAAATGAACAGACACTTTATAGAGGAAGATCTACACGCAATCAACAGATTTATGAAAAAATGTTCAACATTCCTAGTTATAAGAGAAATGCAAATCAAAACCACCTTAAGATTTCATCTTACCCCAATTAGAATGTCTTTTATTAAGAATACAGGCAACAACAGGTGTTGGCAAGGATGTGGGGAAAAGGGTACACTCATACATTGCTGGTGGGAGTGCAAGTTGGTGCAGCCACTCTGGAAAGTAGTGTGGAGATTCCTTAGGAAACTTGGAATGGATCCACCATTTGACCCAGCTATCCCACTCCATGGAGCATTTCTATATGGCAATTCAATATTGAGATTTGCCATTAGGGGGAGCTGAAGGGACACTGTAGGAGGAAGGGGACATCCCAATACCATTGGGATTTGCACTACTCCTCCTTCCTGTGTATTTCAACATCCATAATAACTATTCTTATCTCTTGCCACCTTAATGAAAAATCCAAATATTCAGTCTGAATTAATGTAGTGCTTTATAATATTACAAAAGAGATGAGGCTGGACCTGGTGGCACATGCCTATAATTCCAGCAGCTCTGGAGGCTGAGGCAGGAGGACTGCAAATTCAAAGCCAGCCTCAGTAATTTAACAAGTTCCTAAGCAACCTAGTGAAAGCCCTGTCTCAAAAAAAAAAAAAAAAAAAAAAAAGAAAGAAAGAAAGAAAGAAAGAAAAGAAAAGAAATGGATGATCACTAATGCATTCTATTGAGTACCCACTTTTATCCCACCACATGGTAACATTTTATCCAAACTAACTTTAAAGGATACAATTTAGTAAGGGAAAACAACGAGTAGATATTTTTGAGAAGGGGAACTAATTATATTTTTTGCTCAACCCGAGTGTCTTCTTTATGCCTGAGTTAGATTTCTGAGACATCAGAGTAAAGAGACAACATCCAGAATGGAAAATATTTGCATATTCATGTTCACATGGAACCAATGTTCAGAATATATAAAGAACTCCAAAAACTCAATAACAAACAACAACCACGACATTGACCATAACCAATAATCTGGTTAAAAAATAGGCAATATAAAAAATAGACAGTTCTCAAAAGAGGACATAAAAATGGTCAACCCATTCATGGAAAGATACTCAACATCACTAATCATCAGGGAAATGCAAACCCAAATCACAATGAGATATCACTTTGTTCCATTGAAAATGGCTATTATCTAAAAGACTAACCATAGAAAGTGCTAGTGAGGATGGGGATGAAAGGGAGCACTTGCACACTGTTGATGGGAATGTAAACTAGTACAGCCACTGTGGAAAAGAGTGTGGAGGTTCCTCAAAAAGTGAAATAGAACTACCATATGACACAGCAATCCCACTACTGGGTATGTAGCCAAGGGAAATCAGTCTAAGAGACATCTGCACTCACATGTTCATTGCCACTCTATTAAAAGTAGTGAAGAACTGGAAGCTGAAGCACCCATCAACAGACAAATGGATGTAGAAAATGCAGATAGAGACAAATGGATATAGAAAATATACACAATGGAATACCATTCAGAAACATAAAGAATGCAATCCTGCCATTTGTGACACCTGGGGACGGATGGATCTGGAGACCATTACCTTAAGTGAAATAAACCAGGCACAAAAAGACAAGTAATGCATGAGCTCACGCATATGTAGAATCTAAAAATCGATCTCACAGCAGTTGAGAGTACAGTAGTGGCAACCAGATGATAGGAGAGTGAAGGGGAGGAAGGAACGCAGAAAAGTTGGTCAATGGGCACCATTAGACTTAGGAGGAAGAAGCCCTGGTGTGCCCCTCCCTGCACAGCAGGGTGACTACAGAAAGTACTTGTATACTGTATTTTTCAAAAAGCTAGAAGAAGGGATTCTGAATGTTTCTACCATAAAGAAATCAATAAGTAAATAAAAAAAAAATTTAAAAAAAATAAATAAAATAAATAAATAAATAAATAGAGAAAAAAAAAAGAAATGATAGATGTTTGAGGAGACAGATACACTTAACCTGATTATTAACCAAAATATTCATACATGAAACATCACATCATACTCCATTGGATATACAATTCTGCAGAGCCCAGTGGCACATTCCTGTAGTCTCAGGGACTCAGGAGGCTGAGGCAGAAGGATCACAAGTTCGAAACCTGCCTCAGCAATTTAGGGAGACCCTGTATCAAAATAAAAAGTAAAAAGAACTTGGGGTGCAGTTCAACAGTAAAGCAATATCCATTGCTCCACCGCCCCAAATGTACAATTTAATGTTTTTATTTATTAACTAAATATAGAGTAAAGAAAAACTTAAATCCATGAAAATGATAGGTAATTAGCTTAGAGCTGCAAGACCCTAAAGTCTTATAAGTTACCCTTATAAAAAAATGATATTATGTTCCTTTGGGGCCATGTAACCATGTAAGATCAAAGAATTGTGCTAGAAATGGCAAAACTAATTCTAGAAATTATGATTTCTAGACATCTTTTGTGCATCCACCTCTGACAAACGTTGTTTCTAAAGATGTCATATCTCCTGCAAGGTGGTAGATTCAAGTAATGGTTTCTCTTCTCTATATACAATGAAGTACTTGAAGAGTTAACTAAGTTGCTGAAGGTCATAGTGCATCTCAGCATCAAAAATGATTAGAATTTTGTCTGTTTGATTACAATCCTTTCTATCCGGGGATTGTACTTTTTTTTTTTTTCCCAAATGCCTGGCCCATTTTAAACTTGCAGGTTGGACTTGTGAACTAAGGAAGGTGATAATTTGCAGGAGAGATTTCAAATTCCTATTGGTAAGATGAACTGCCTTAAAGTGACATAAAACATCCCAAGAGGGTTTCAAAGTCACATCACAAGGCTCTTTGAGTCTTCTGAACATCAAATGATTTTCACAAAAAGAACACACATCTTATCTGAAGGTTAAAGAAAGGAGGGTGAGAACTGAGGAATATTGGCAGATCTGATTCTAAAAAGTGAAGAAGAGCACATAAGCAGAAGAATGGATTCATTCAGAATGTTCTCATCTATGTTTTGACATAACTGTATGGTGATATATCTCCATATACTAATTTGAAATCAACCAGTATCTGATTGCTGCTACATATTTGTGGCTTAGAAGGTGGTGCTTATTGAAAAACAGAGATAATGTTCTAGCTCCAGTTGCATTTATTAGATTTTTCTTTTAAAAATTCATTCTGATGAGGTTGTGTGGGATGGAAGATAAGCTGAGCTCTTTTCAGGCATGGATAAATAAGAAAGAACCATTTATTCCTTTAATTGTTTGTATATTAACCCTGGAAATATCCTGTACACACAGAAAAAAAGTGATCACATAATTCATTTTTCTGTCTTCTTTCTTAATTTTTTATGGATGCACATATGCATGTGTATATATATTTTACACTTTTTCTTTCAATATGTATATCTTGTTTTAGACAAATATGCACCTATATCTTTAATTGTGAGAGTAACACAGATTCAAAAAAATTTACTATTTTAACCTTGGCCGGGTTGTTATACTAAGGTTAGTGCCCTGATTTCCGAAGAAGCAGAACACTAAGACTGGAGATCAAAATATTCCAGTTGATGCACTCAAATGGATTTAATTACAAAGTTTCTCAGACCCTCTGACCCTGCAGAAGTAAGGGCCATAGCATTTTCCAGCTGAATGCTAGTTCTCCCACCTGGCTTGTAGATGATGTGGACTTCCACCTTGAAAGGTCACTCACATCCCTTCAGAGTCTACTCACACTTTTCCTCGTGGTCACCAATAACAAGAAACACTTAAAAACATGGAATCACATAGTTTCTATGAGTTCTTCCTAAGTGAAGATTATTGTTCCCACTTCTTAAAAGGTGATGCAGAGAGTGTGCTGCAAATCATCCCTTGCCCCACCGCCTCCGCCAAAGCTATCCCGATTTTGCTTCTCAACCACTGAGCACACTGCTGGACTCCAGCAACAACACACTTGCAGCTGGGGAAGTGGTGAGCCTGCTAGGGGCAGAAATGTGCCATTCACCAAAGCACCTGCAGTAATCAACATGGACCAGCATGAGCAGAAGCAGGGCATTTGGATCTGGCTCCTTAGGAAGTTGGGTCAAGGGGTTAAGAGAAATATCAATATGGGCACATGTTTCAACAATGTAAGAGTTAACATCCTTGCAAGGACACTCTACTTAGAAACTTGAAATAAACAATAGACCACTCTAAGAGCAAATAAATGACAGAAATTCTATGGAAAAAAAAAAAGAAAAATAAAGAATGAAAAAGGGATCATCAAAAGTCCCAAAGAAGAAGGCTTGCTGGAATGGATTGAACTACACAAAGCCAAAAAACCAACCAGTCAATTGTTTTCCATGAGAACACACAGCACATATTCTACTCACCAAAAAAATAAGAAACGTGTCCGTGGGGATGTACCAACATGATTACTTGGTTCCCTTTTGTAGATGAAGACTGACGCATGCAGTGTTATAGTCCTAGAATCTCTGATAGAATGAGATATGAGAGATTCCAAAGTCTCAGAGGCTCGGTTATCATACTGAACCATCAGAAACAAGACGGGCACAATTAACAGAATGACCAAGAAGTCTGCAGTGTTAGACAGGGGGTTCAAACAATGGAAAGCTGTAGTCTGTCCTCATACAGTCTAAAGAGATCCAACCAGAGTAAGGTAAGCAATTTGCAGTACATTATATTCTTGGATGGCATAACGTGAGCCACAGTATTACCAGATTAAGTATTAAGTACTTTGAAGGACTTTTTTTCCACAGAATGGGAGATAACCCCAACAAAAATTAGGGAGGAATTTAACACATCACTGAAAATTTTAGGGATGCAGTGGTCTGGCCATGAAAATAAAATTCTCTTGCAGAATAAAGAGACAAATAAATAAATTATTGCATTTTGCACCTCCCAGGTCTGTTAAGATGTGTGTGTGTGTGTGTGTGTGTGTGTGTGTGTGTGTGTTTTCATTCTGGAGACAACAAAGACCATAATTTGAAATACAGTCTTAATTTGCCGAGTTATAAGGCAGACATAGAGTTGAGCTTCAGTACATTCTCAATTACATAAGGGATCTGTATCAGGTTCTGGTTCCCATGCCAGCAGTGCTTCTCCTTGGGCCACATGATCAGGCATTAGAGAGAATTTTGGTGGAAAAAAAGACACCATGTGGAGTTTATAGAAAATGTTATATGGAAGTTTAATAATGAAGACACCTACAGTTGTAGAGCAATCCACAGTGTTTGCTTTGGAGAGTTATAACAATTGCTAGACATTTTGTGGAGTGCTATTTAGCCATTCTGAATATCAGAGTGGAGCACCTGACCTGGGGACTGGTAGCCATGAATCTGGAGCTGCCCATCATGAATTGAGTTCTGTCTTACGGGCTCAATGGCAATTTGTTACTGGAAGGAAATGGTGTACTGGAATCTGGCATGAGCAGTGTCAGAGTGAACATTATGTTCTGTTTGGTTGAGGTGGATACTTTCTTAATGGTAGAACTGAGAAAGTACTGGTGGATGCATAAGAGCTTTGAAATTGTAAACCCAAGGAACTCAAGGAAAGGAATGGAATGATCTGCTCAGATATTCCTTCATGATGGAGGCAGCTTTTCTTCTAGCTGCTGCTTATGTTGGCATTACATTGTGTTAAAAGTCCTTTGAATAGTTTATACAGTACATGGAGCATCTTTTTCTGGAAGCTTGAAAGAACTAGCAAGTATACCACTGTGGGACCAGAATCATTTTTGATGATATATACCATTGATAAATACCATGAACAGAATAAGTCACTTGAATTCTTGTGATATAAAACAATTTAATATTGCAAAAAAGAAACCATCAAATTCCAATGGAATAAACATATATTGTTCCAAAAATTGGGAAAGTCTGCTTTATGGAATACAATCTAATTTTACTTGACAAACCTGTTTAATATATTTTCTTCTTGAGTCAAATTCAATAATATATTTTTCCATTTTCTTAAGTTCTCGTAGCTAGTGATATAAGGAATAATGAACACTAAACTATATTTTGAATATCTTTTATATCACTTGTTTCTTAAATTTCTTTGTTTTAGTTGTAGATGGACACAATACTTTTATTTTATTTATTTATTTTTATGTGGTGCTGAGGATTGAACCCCTTGCCTCATCCATGCTAGGCAAGTGCTTTGCCACTGAGCTACAGCCACAGCCCCATTTTTAAAAAAATTTCTAATTGCATTTATTTGGGTTGTAATTGTATTTTTCCTTGATTAGATTAGTTAATGCTTTGTTTTATTTTTTCCCATCTCACATCCCTCCACTGCACACTAACCTTAATGTCCCTGCTCTTGATTTACTAATTATTATATTTTTGTCTTTTAAATTATTGCTTATCTTCTATATTTATTTAGCTAATGCATATGATTACTTCCTCTGTGCTGGACACTATGCCAAGAGTTTTACCTTTGTCATATTCATTCATTCGTGTACATCAATTTCATTGGGCATATTTTGCTTTCTTCTTTCTAAATTCATGAGTTGAATATTTATTTAAAATGGCCTCTCTTCAAAATGTTATTCTTTAGTAAAATTGCATTATGAAAACAGTGAATAACTGATCAAATACAATAATGTAGATTTTAGGTGGAAAATATTGTTTGCAGCAATAATTGCAACATATCTATGTCTGTGTAAACGTTAGATCTAGTGAGGAGTGGGTCTGCTAATTTAATATTTAAAAACTCCACTCCAGACGACTTCGAGAGCAGATAAACAAATTCAGCAAAGTAGCAGGATGGAAGATTAAACATTCATAAATTAATTGCTTTCTTAACTCTAATAATGAATCTGCTGAGAAAGAAATCAGGAAAACTATGCCCTTAACAATAACCTCAAAAACATAAAATACTTATAGTAAAACTATAAAACACTGAAGAAAGAAATTAAAGACCTTAGGAGATGAAAAGATCTCTCTTGTTCTTGCATAGGCAGAATTAATATTGTCATAATGTCCATAGTATCAAAAGCATCACAAAAAGAATGCAACCCCCATCAAAATACCAATGACACTATTGATAGAACTACAAAAAATAGTCCTAAGATTCATTTGGAAAAATGAAAGATCCAGGATAGCCAGAGCAATCCTGAGGGAAAAAGGCATTGCAATACCAGATCCCAAATTATACTACAGAGCTATAATAAGAAAAGCAGCATGATATTAGCATCAAAACAGATATAAGACCAATGGAATAGAATGGGAGACACAGAGTCAAATCCATACAGAGAGCAATCATCAGTTACTCCACAAAGGAGCCAAAAAGATATACTTTTTAACAAATGGCACTGGGAAAACTGGAATCCATATGTAGAAGAATGAAACTAGGTCTCTGTCTTTCACCCTGGAAATAAAAAGTCAACTCAAAATGGATCAAAGACCTAGGAATTGCCAGAAACCCTGCAACTGCTAAAAAAAAAAAAAAAAAGAAAGAAAAAGTTCAATGCGCCAACATATTGGCATCAACTTCCTTAACAAGACCCTTGAAACTCAAGAAATAAAACCAAGAACCAACAAGTGAAATAGCCCTAAAATTAAAAGGCCATTTCAAATTAAAAAGCCTCTACACAACAAAGAAAATGAGCTTCAGGAGGGAGCCTGGAGAATAGGAGATCTGTGCCATCTGCTCCTCTAATAGGGGATCAATATCCAGAATATATAAAGAACTAAAAAAACTTAAGATTGAAAATCCCCAAATAACCCAATGAATAAATGGGCATAATAACTAAACAGACACTTTTCAGAAGAAGAAATACAAATCGCCAATGAATATATGAAAAAGTGTTATACATCTGTAGTGCTCAGGGAAATGCTAATCAAAACTATACTGAGATTTCATTTCACTTCAGTTAGAATGCAATCATTGAGAATGCAAATAATAATAAATGTCAGTGAGGGTGTGGAGAAAAAGGTGCACTTATACCTTGGTAGGATTGAAAATTAGTACAACCACTCTGGAAAGCTGTATGAAGATTCCTCAAAAATGAGGAAAACATCATATGACCCAGTTATCCAACTCCTCAGCATTTATCAAAAAGAACTTAAATCAGCCTACTCTAGTGTTTATAGCAGTGAAATTCACATTGGCCAAGTTATGGAACTACCTCAGGTGAATAAAGAAAATGTACACAATAGAGTTTTACTCAGCCATAGAGAAGAATGAGATTATGGCATTTGCTGGTAAATGGATGGAACTGGAGAACATCATGCTAAGTGAAATAAGTCAGACTGAGAAAGCCAAAGATTGAATGTTTTCTCTCCTATGTGAAAGCTAGAGCAAAATAAGGGGCAGTGCTGTAGGGGTATCTCATGAAAATAGAAGAGAGATCAGTGGAATGAGGAAGAAGAGGGAGGGAGGGAGGAGGGATGAGAAAAGGGAGGAAGAGTGGAAGGAAAGGACTAAACTGTGCTATGTACATATGTGAATATACCACAGTGAATGTCACCTTTATGTATATCTATAAAGCACTAATTAAAAAAAAACTATAATATAAGTAAGACCCCTAAAGTACAGGAAGGGGAACAGGCTAAACGAGGAGACGAGAGAATGAGGAAGTCCTGGGAACCAAAGTGGAACAAATTATATACCATG
Source organism: Glaucomys volans (assembly GCA_020662805.1). Lineage (NCBI taxonomy): Eukaryota > Metazoa > Chordata > Mammalia > Rodentia > Sciuridae > Glaucomys > Glaucomys volans. Next base: position 147,895 of record JAJEJO010048013.1, read on the forward strand.
AATGTATGATTATGTAAAAAAAAAAAAACCCATCATAATGTATAGCAATAATGCACTAATAAATTTTTTCTATAAAACTTTTTAAGAATAATTCTAAATGTAATTTGCATTCAATCACTAAAATTATGAAAGTAGTTTCTGTAACTGAAAATTATGTGAAGGACTCAGAGCTCTGACAGTTGGTCCTGTTTTTCACTTCATCGTTTTCATCTCAAAAAAAATTTTTTGCTTTATGCTTCTTAGGATATAGTGTGATCTTTTCACTTGTTTTACTTTATAGATGTGAAGTGATGATCCAAATATTTTCTTTCTTATCAAATGCTAATTACTGCATATCATTGCTTAATCTGATTCCTTGTTATCTTCTTCTTTGTGTATTTTCTTGTAAAGTTATGCACCGCAAAACATTTTGGTCAATGATGGATGCATGCACAGAAGTGACCCCATAGGATTATCTTGCCTGGAGTCATCCTAGGAGACTTAGCTTGTGCATACGCACTCTAAAATGTTCACACATGACAAGATCACCTAACAACGCATTTCTCAGAGTGTGTCCCTGTTGTTAGGCAATGAATGATGATGTGATAAAATATTTAAGGAACTTCCAGACAAATATTTGGTTGTCTGGTTTGGGAACTTTAGAGAGGTTATAGTTCCTTAAAGTTTTGCTCAAAGAGATTGCATTAATTTGCCACTTAGAAGCAAAATACTCTTTTCATGATATCTTCCTTGAATACATTTTGACCACAAACCAAAATTCTACTTCCCCAAAAATTAGGGATGATAACTTGCAAACATTTGCATATTGGAAGACCACATAATTATTATGATCACTGTCACTGTTTTCACAGTTATGCAATGTCACTGTTTTAAAGTTAGTAACTTTACTAAGCTGGAATTCTATGTGGTTTCTGTTCAAAGTCACATTCAGGGAAACACTGTCCAACATCCAAAAGTAATTAAAGCAAGTGTCAATATTTATTTGCATCTCTTGACTGTCATTAAACGTTATTCAATCTATAACCCACAGGACCATAAATCTCAACACATTCCAAAAGCCCCTTTCCTGTTGTAAAATATCAAGTACCCCAAGTGTTCTGGGGTCTCGCAGACAACTTCCTTTCATATTTTTCTGAAGTCTGTGTAAGGTTTGTCTTTTCTGCTCTTACTTTTCTGTACCATTATCACCCTCTACCCTTCTGTCTCTATCATTCTTCTGAATATACATCACCAAATCCTGGGATTGGAGAAAGCAGAGATATAGCCCTTTCAAGGCTAGAAGGAGGAAGAAAAGAAAGGAAATGAGAGGAAACCTAAGAAAAGGAAAAAAAAGAGAAACATTTCCTTTTCTTCTATAGCATTGGGAGGGAGAAGCATGGTGAAACTCTTGCAAGAATACATTTCACTTTTGTCCTTTAAACAGTGACGGTAATGTGGGGCATGAGGATGTTTTCATTAATGATGGACTGCGTATATGATGGTAGCCCCAGAATATCATAATGGAGCTGAAGAATTTCTATTGCCTAGTGACATTATAGCCATTCTAACATCACAGTACAATGTATTACTCGTGCGTGCGTGCGTGTGTGTGTGTGTGTGTGTGTGTGTGTAGTGATGCTGGTGTAAATAAACTGACTGCCTGATGGTCAAATAAAAGTATAGCACATAGAATTATGTCCAGTAGGTAACACTGGATAATGATAATCGATAACTATGCTAATAGTTTATGCACTCACTTTATTTTTTATTATTAATGTAGAGTATAGTCCTATTTATAAAGAAAGTTTACTAGCAAACCATATAGCATGATACACAGGCAGCAGCCATGTGCATCTTGTGATAACATCTCTTGATTTCTTCAAGAGGCTTAAGGAATAATTGACCTATACTATCTAGAGCTGTGTAAGTACACTCTATGATGTTCACACAATAACAAATAGCTTAATGACACACTTCTTAGAACCCATCCTTGTCATTAGACAGCACATTATCATAAATACACACAGAAACACACACAAGCTCATTTAATCCTAATGGTAATTGGATAAGGTAAATTTTGCTACTTAGATTTCTATTTTGTTGTTGGGATAACTAGGATTTAGAGAATTTAGAGATATGAAGTAATCTATTCAGGTCAGCTGGCTATTAAGTGACAGACGGATTTAAACAACTTGCTGCAATACAAAGTTTACAGATTCCATTGTTTAGGTCAGATTTTTTTTTTTGGTGACTAGAAGACCTGAGAAGAAAAATTTTAGAGGAGGAAAAGTTTCTTTGGGTCTGTTTCTGAGGTCTCAATTCACAGATGGCCACAACTCCATTTCTCTGTTGAGGAGAAGTGAACATCAGGGTAGGTGGATGTGAGGGAGGAAACCAGCTCAGGAGAGGAAAATCATGAAGCACAGAGAGCTCGTACTCACCAGGGACAAAATACAAACCCCAAAGATATGCCTCCCCACCAGTGACTCACCCCTCCAGCCACACCATACCCAACCAGGACAGTTACCACCAGGCTAATCCCATCAGGGAACTGATGCACTGATTAGGCTAAAACTACCACAACCCAACATTTCACCCCTACACTTGCATTGTCTCAAACATTAGTGTTTTGGGGGACACTGTCTACCTCAGCCATAACACCACAAAACTCAGTTATGATTATTTTCCAGTTAAAATATATTGTTCTGCAGCTGACACATTTTCCTCTCCAAATCTAAAATTTTAGAAGCATCTGCTTCTAAGTGTATGTTTAAAATGAATCTTCATCAGTTTACTTAGATTTGCACAATAAACCATTCTGATGACATCTTACTTTTGGAACTTTCTATAAAAATTCTGACCTACTTACTCTAAAAACTTAAAATGCATTTTTACAGAAGGGTAGAATTGATTCTTCATGTCACCACTAGGATATATTTTTAAATTGATTCTAGTAAATTAGAGAAAATGGGTATCCTTGGACAGATAAGATTAGTATGGAGAGATCTTAGAGGGCACCAGCATAGGAGTGCACTCATCTATTTCTGTAAATTTCAACCTTCTCTACCACCATTTCTCTCCACCACTCTGCCTATACCATTATTCTGAATCTGTATCTAAAAGCTTGAGAATAAATAAAGCAAAAACAGAAGACTTGGGAAGGGAGCAACAAAGATATTTTCTTGTCATGGTAAGAGATAACAAAATGTATGATTATTTTAAAGAGAGGAAATTACAACTCTAACCTCTGGCATGAAGAAGGAAGAAATGTAATCATTGCAGACATCTGAGCAACATCAAAGTGTTCTTTGGGTGGCATCGCTACATTGATTGTATAACAGACATTGTCCATTGCTGTCATTCAGCATAAGGTCTAGTACTTGGCTTGTGATTTAAGGAAGTTTCTATGCAAGTATGCTTGAAAATGTAGAAGGTACGAAAAGAAACATCACTTGCTTCAATCTCAGTCTCTTAGGACCTGGGAATGCATGATGAAATGCTTTGAAGAATGAGGACAGTAGCAAGCACTCAGTATCCCAATCATTATCTACCCAATTTCATAACAAAGCTAGACTAATGACTCCCATGAATCTAGGTAGACAAATGGGAAAAGAAATTTTGAAGGGTAAATTTTACATCTAGGAAGGCATAGAGTTTTCAGCAGAACTGTTAGTTGCTGCTGCTAAAAGTGAGAGGCTCTGTGTTCTGACTCTAATGAGCATACTTCATGTTCTGTATACAACCAGCATTTCTACGCTTACAGTTCAGAAGGAAAAAGACCATGTGCACTTCTGGTTTTAGGAAGTATCTAACACAGAGTACACAGTATTCTAGGATACCCCTACCTCTGTATAGCTGACTTTTTTAAGCTGTGAAGGAAATGAGAGAGGCAGGTAATTAATATCTGGTGGCTGCTATGTCCAGGTCCTATACAGTGCTTTATATGCCTGACCTCATTTATTTTCATAAAAACAATAAAGTAGGTATTATAGTTCTCATGTCCCAGGTGAAGAAACAAAGGAGTTTTAAGAATATAGTAAGGACCAGTAGAACAGAATCCAATACACAGAGACAAACTCACACATATAGAGTTATCTCATACTGAACAAAGGTGCCGTAAACACACATTGGAGAAAAGATAGCCTCTTCAACAAATGGTGTTGGGAAAATTGGAAATCCATATGAAGCAGAATAAAATTTAACCCCTATCTTTCACCCTGCACAAAACTCAACTCAAATTGGATCAAAGACCTAGACATTAGACCAGAAATCCTACATCTATTATAAGAAAATATAGGCTCAACAATCCATAATGTAAGTTTAGGAAATGACTTCCTCAATAGGACCCCTAAAGCACAAGAAGTAAAATCAAGATTCAATAAATGGGATGGTATCAAATTAAAAGCTTCTTCACAGCAAAGAAAACAAGAATATGAACAGAGAGCCTACAGAATGGGAGAAAATCTTTGCCACCTGTACCTCAGATAGAGCATTCATCTTCAGAATATATGAAGAACTACAAAAACTTAATGCCAAAAAAAAAAATTAATGGGCAAGGAAACTGAGCATGCTTCACAAAAGAAGAAATATGACTGGTAAACAAATACATGAAAAAATGCTAAACATCTCTAGCAATGAGAGAAATGCAAAATAAAACTACACTGAGATTTCATCTCCCTCAAGTCAGAATGGCAACAATCAAGAATACAAGTAACAATAAATGTTGGTGAGGATGTGGGTAAAAGGGTACACTCGTATATTGCTGGTGGGGCTGCAAACTGGTACAACTACTTTGGAAAGTAGTGTGGAGATTCTTCAGAAAACTAGGAATGGAACCACCATTTGACCCAGTTATCCCACTCCTCAGCATATACCCAAAGGACTTAAAATCAGCCTACCACAATGATGCAGCCATATTAATGTTTATGGAATCAACCATTCAATAGATGAATGGTTAAAGAAAATGTGGTATATATACACAATGAAATATTACTCAGCCATGAAAAGAATGGCTTTATGACATTTGCCAGAAAATGGATGGATCTGCAGACTATTCTGCTAAGCAAATAAGTCAATACCAAACAACCAAGGTTGAATGTTCTCTCTGATATGTGGATGGTAACACAACAAGGTGGAGGGGAGGGGAAGAATAGCAGTTCAGTAGATTAGACAAAGGGGAATGAAGGGAGTGGGAACGGGAATAGGGAAGACAGTAGAATAATTCTGACTTTAAACTTTCCTTTGTACATAAGTGAATACACCACAGTGAATCTCTACATCATGTACAATCACAAGACTGGGATCCTAATTAGAATAAAATGTACTCTGTTTGTATAAAGAAGTCAAATTACACTCTACCATCAGATATAACTAGAAAGAACAAAAATAAAAATTTTAGAAAAATAAATAATATAAATTTATTAGGAATTATTTTTATCAGGGTTGGAACTAGTTACATTCATATTTGGCTTGCATTTTTTGAATAACTCCTTTGATACCCATGTGGGGGCTCTTATTTGTTTCACTCAAGACTCAAAACAGTGAGCATTCCCAACACCCAGATCTCAGTTTCTAATGATGTTCTCAGTAAGAGGAACCAGGAATTCTGAGAGAAATGAAGGATAGGAATTATATAAGATAAGGCATCTCTGTAGAATCAGAAAGTAAGGAAATACTTAAACTCACTTTGATGGGACACGGGAGTCCACTGAAAGGGTGAGTGGTGACCACAGTGAAACAATATGAGCAACAAAATGAATTAATGAAGTAGAAGTGGATTCTAACCTAACATTAATATAAATACCCACATGTCCTGCTGATATACATAAATGATTGAATTAATAAAAGCATAGGAGAAGGGACAAATGTCCCCCAGGGAAGAATTTTCCAATAACCCATGTACATACTCAGCCCTTCAGGAGGTTGAACATGACTGTCCATGCTTGAAGTGTGGACTAGGTACAGAAACTTTTTTCCAAAGTGAATTGTATGGATTGTGGGGAAAATGTTTACCTTTATGGTGTAGAACCCTGACAAGCACTACCTTAGGTGACTAAGGTCAAGTGAACATAAAAATCACATCACTAGTAGCTCCTCTTGGCAGGATGTGATGAAACTGATGCTTTACCTCTATAATATTACTCCTGAAAAACCATGACCCAAGTCTAATCGTGAGAAAAATATCAGACAAATTTCAATCAAAGGACATTCTGCAAAATACCTGACCAGTACTCCTTAACACTGTCAAGGTCATCAGTAACAAGAGAAGTCTGAGACTACCACAATTAAGAGGAGCTTAGAGATTTATGAAAAATGTTCAACATCACTCGTTATAAGAGAAATGCAAATCAAAACCACCTTAAGATTTCATCTTACCCCAATTAGAATGTCTTTTATCAAGAACACAGGCAACAACAGGTGTTGGCGAGGATGTGGGGAAAAGGGTACACTCTTACATTGCTGGTGGGAGTGCAAATTGGTACAGCCACTCTGGAAAGCAGTGTGGAGATTCCTTAGAAAACTTGGAATGGATCCACCATTTGACCCTGCTATCCCACTCCTTGGCTTATACCCAAAGGACTTAAAATCAGATTGCCTCAGTGATGCAGCCACATCAATGTTCATAGCTGCTCAATTCACAATAGCTAGATTATGGCATTTGTAGGTAAATGGATGATGTTGGAAACTGTTATGCTAAGTGAGATCAGCCAATCACATAAATCCAAAAGCCGAATGGTCTCTCTGATAAATGAATGATGATGCATAATGTGGGGGGGAAAGATGGCAAGAATGGAGGAAAGATAGCTAGCATAGAGGGAAGGGAGGGGTGGGGGCAGGTGGGGGGGCAAAATTAATAACAGAGTGTGTGACAGATACCATTGCCCTGTGTAATTGCATGAACGCACAGATGGTGTGACTCTACTTTGTGTACAACCAGTGAAACAACAGCTGTACTCCATTTGTGTTCAATAAAAAAAAATAAATTAATTAAAAAAAATAAATAAATAAAATAAAATAAAAATAAATAAATAAAAAAAAAAGAGGAGCTTAGATGGCTAATAAATGTAATGATCTCCTGGGTGGAATCTGGAAAACAAAAAAAAATGACTTTAGGTAAAAACCAAGGACACATGAATAAAGTATGAAATTCAGTTAAAAATAATGCATCAATATTGATACTAAATGTTACAAATGGATTATACTAATGTCAGAGAGTAATAGAGGAATTGGGTATGGATTACATAGAAATTGTGCCATCTTCACAATTTTTCTGTGAATCCAAAAAATCTTAAAAATGTTTATTTTTTAAAAAAAAAAAAACATGGTGAAGGAAGTGATTTTTCCCATGAAGAGCAAACAGCTTCAGAGAGTTTGAACAACTTGCCCCAAGACAGGCACTCAAACTGTGAGTGGTGGATTGGGAGTCTGACCTGTCTCTGTATTAACTGCGGTTGCACCTTCACACCTTGCCCTACTCCACTTTGGTGTCTTTCACCCACTGTCAGAGTTTCTCTTCCTTCTCACTCACAGGGCTTCCAATGTTTTCATGAACCCTAGACCATTCTGCTAGGGAGGAATAGCAGAAAATATAAGAATCTGTTTAGCTGAATTGGGTAGTCTTGAAGGTAAACTTTAAGACAAGAATGTAAATTTGAGAAGTATATTTGGAAAATGATCTCAGGGAGCAGAAGGGAGGAAGTGAAACAGGAAAATGAAAATATACCAACACATGGTTTATAATGAGCAGTTAGGCTTTAGGCAACTGGAGCCCAGTTTACATGGGATCCTCCCAGAGATCAGGTGGAACATTTCTGAGCATCATCCCACTGGAATAGGGAGACTGTCTTTTTTCCCCTTTCATCTTCCAATGATTGAAATTCGATCAGTAAGGATTAACATCCCCATACTTAGGTCTCTGAGTTCTGGAGAAAACCCTCATTCAGAAGTAGAGAGATTTAGACTTTAGAAGTAGAATGTTATCCACCTACTAGCAATGAAGTAGCTCTAGGAGAACTCGGGATGAAGGGCTATGGGGTGGAGTCTGCTATACCACACTGAGGAAGTCTGGATGCGTGGCTCTTTATAGACACAGCTCAATTCTAATGCAAAGGACAATTTTTAATGCAAAAGCATGGGAAGCTAATTTCAAACTCAAATCTATGTAGAGTAGTTGTTGATAAAGCATGGGTGAGGCGGGCCAAATCTTGAACATTGTCCATTTTTGTGAAGTTTCATGGTAATGCAATGAAGTTTTAACAAATTTATTGCGACATTTGCTTCCATATTATCCATGACTGCTGTTACACTTCAATGGCTGAGCTGAGTCCTGTGGTTGTCACAGAGACTATTGAGCCCACAAAGTCTGATAAATTTACTATCTGTCCCTTAATGGAAAAAAAAATTGCTGCCCTCCACTACAGAGCCTAAATGGGAAGATTGTTAGAGAAGGAAGTCTTCCTTCTACTGCACCAAATTTTGTATTGTAGGTAATGACAACTTGCACTTTTGGTAAGATAATCGATGGTATGTAGGATCTTTTGAGCTCTATTATATGATTGATAGAAAGTTCCCTAATGCTAGTTTGGGTAGTTTTCCCTGAAATGATGATAGATTAAAGATCTCTTGAGGCCCTTTTCAGTGTAAGTTTTGATTTTGGGGAAATATACAGTGCTCGCAATGTGAAATGACAGCATACTTCTGCAAGATTAGTTGCCAATCTATATATACTTCTTCATATTAGGCAGATGCTGCATTCTATGGGGAAGGGGTGGCTACTTGTCATCCAGCCTAGAATGCATTTGGGAGTTGAGGAATTCATTTTACTCATAAGGAGATATCAAAAGAACCTGTTACAGAGAATGGATCACAATTTATGGGCCATTCCTCCCTGTAGCACACAAAGAGAGACAATTTCTAACACTTTACTACTAGTTCTTATTATCTTCAGTTTATTGGAGAGGCCAAAAGTGCTGTGCAAATACGTAGGAACATCCTTTAGCAGGATGATACATTTATAGCAATGCTATTATTGAGGGACTCCCACAACATTAGCTAAACTCAGCCCAGTCCAATAGATGCACAGTGGATATGTTAAACCCACGTTTTTCAAATCAGGAAATATTCCGCTACCTAAATTGTCAAAGCAGAAACAGAAAATTCACACATCAGTTGCATTATGTCAAGCAAAACTAATGGAGATGCTTCCGAAATATATTTCTGACTCTTTAGAAAGGCAGTATTAAACTAGAGTCAAGGTACAGTAAGATTAAAGGGAAAAGAGTAATTCAGGAAGGTTGCATTCTCAGGTAAAGCAATTTTAATTTGGAGGTTTTGATCAGCTAACAACACATACGAAGAGTGGGGGGTCAAACCAATATGCAGGTTTTCAGAGACAGTGTTTCAGGATGCACCCCATGACTCTAGCATTGCATCTGCAGTAAGAGCATAAGAAAGGAGCCTTCTTAATGAAGGCAGAGGATTTAGTGCAGAAGGCTTAAGAGAAATTTTCACAGGCAGAAAGTGAAACTGATTATCAGGGGCTATCAGGGAAGGAGGGACGGGAGTAACTGTTTAATGTGCACAGAGTTTTTTTTGGGGGGGATGATGAAAAAGGACTGGGAATGGATAGTGGCGGGAGTGGCACAGCATTGTGAATGTAATTAACACCCATGGACCATATCGCGAATCCCTGCCCGCAGTGAGACGCGACACGTAGGCTGGTCAGAAGCTTTATTCACACGATGGCCATCTCCTTACAGAATCTTTCTTCTTCCTCCCCCAACAGGGAAGTAGTGCAGTATATATATGCAGGAGCAACCAATCAGGGAGCTGTCCACGAGGTTAGCTGGTGGACTGCAAGCTGCACGAGCCCAGGCACTCAGTGATCACGCACTGAGCATGCAGAAGTCTTGCCAGTGGCGAAGACTTCCGCGTTAGCCTGGGGCCCCGGGCACCCTGACAGGCCAGCGTGGTGGGCTAGATGTGAGGAGGGGGTCTGGGCCGGCCCACCTCCTCACGTGGCCTCCCCCCCCCCCCAGACACAGACATCCTGTCTGTGGGCAAACCCACCCACCCTCCAGAAGGTGGGGGGGGGGGCGGGAGCTGTCCACGTCAGCATGGCTCCAGCGGGTGCTTTCCAAGGCCCCGCTGTGGCTGTGCAGCAGCTGCCTCCTCCAGCCGCTATGCCGCCGCCTCTTCATGTCCTGCGCGGCGGGCAGAACGGAGGCGCCAGGGTCCGGTCTGGAGGCACCGCCCTCTGAAGGGCCGGTCGTGCGCCTCCGCTCCAGGGCGTGGGGGTCGCCAGCCGCCTGGAGCGCGCCGCCTGCCCCGGTCAGTGGGCACCCAGACAGACCATGCACTTAAAAATGGTTCGGTGGCCAATTTTATGTTACATATTTTATCAAAATGTTAAAAAAGCAAAAGCTGTTTTTGTGATGTGGATTCTCCACTCTAAAGGGAAGAAATGGAGCCATGTTTTCTTCCAAGCACGATGAGAAGATATTCAAAGGAAACATGGGAAAGATTGGTGTCTATCACCTTCAGCCCACCTCTGCCTCCACATATTGTTGTGTTAGAGAACATGGTACCTGACTTAAACCTGAGGAAAGAAAATAGTCTTTGGAAATATGAAGGGGCCTAAAATGAAAATAGATACTGTCAATTACAATGGACACAAGCATGAATTACCTGTATGAATTCATTTGACCTAACTATCTTATTCCTGGGTTTATATCCATAGGACTTAAAATCCTCATAATTACAGTTACACAGACACATCAATTTATAGCAGCTCAGCTCACAATAGCTAAACTATGGAACGAACCTAGGTGGACTTCAACAGATGAATGGATAAAGAAAATGTGGTACATCTACACAATGGAATATTACTCAGTCTTAAAGAAGAATAAAATTATGGCATTTTCTGGTAAGTGGATGAAGCTGGGGAATATCATGCTAAGCAAAATAAGCCAATCTCCAAAAAGCAGAGGCTATATGTTTTCTCTGATATGCAGATGATAATTCACAATGGAGAGGGGCTAGGGAAGAATAGAGTTATTTTAGATTAGGTAGAGGGGAGTGAAAGGAGGGGAGAGGGGTATGGCAGTAGGAAGAATAGTAGAATAGTAGAATGAATCAGACATTATTACCCATGTAGCTATATGACCAGTGGGATTCTACATCATATACAATCAGAAGAATGAGAAATTATATTCCATCTATGTATAATGTATCAAAGTGTATTCTACTGTCATGCATAACTAATTATAACAAATAAAGATAGTGAGAAAATGCAACTCTTGTGAGTTCATGATTGGAATGTAAGTCACAATTGGTTGGAAAACCACTTGGCAGTATCAACTAAAACGGCCCATGGGTATACCCAATAATGCAGAAATTCCACTCTTAGATGTACATCTAATAGCACTGACTCTATGCAAAGCAATAAACATACAAAAGAGTGTGCATAGCAGCTCTATTTACAATACCCTCCAAATGGAACCAACAAACATAGCATATTTACACAGTGCTATATTATATGACAATGAAATCAAATAACTACTGCCATACAGAACACCATGGATGAATCCCTTACAAAAAATGTTGAGCAAAAGAGGACGGATACAAAGAAGTAGTTGCTGTAAGAATTAATTTAATATTTTCTTATCATTCCTTAATATCTATAGGAATTACAGATTTCTCTTCTCTTTTATTCTTTTTTGAAGCCACTAAACAACTCAGTGTCACATCCCTGGCTTTTTTAATTTTGTATTTTGAGACAGGGTCTTGCTAAGTTACTGAGAGCCTCACTAAGTTGCTGAGGCTGGTTTTGAACTTGTGATCCCACTGCCTAGGCCTCTCAAGCTGCTGAGATTCTTTCATACTTGATATGGGTTACATGGATATTCTTTCTTCTTTTGTGGCACCCTGGATCCAGAAATTTTAATTTTATTGCTATTAAGTAGGCCCAGATTTTGGATTTTCTAATTTTTTTTTTCTTTTTGGTTTGCTTTCAATTTAATTGATTTAATTTATGTTCTGACATTTATTATTGCCTTCCTTTTGATTGCTTTGAGTTTGATTTCCTCTTTCCTTTTTCTTTTTTTGCCTTTTTTAAGATAGAAGCTAATATTATTTATGTAAGACCTTTCTTCTTTGCAATGTAAATATCTATTGCTACAAATTTCCTTCTAAGACCTGCTTTAGGGGCATTTTATAATTTTTATATGTTGTGGTTTCATTTTAATTCTATTCATAACAGTTTCTACTTACCTTTATGACTTTCTCTTTGATATTATTATTTAGAAATATATTGCTTGATTTCCAAATATTCGAGATTTTTTTTCAGATAACTTTGTTATTTATATCTAGTTTGATTCCATGTGATCAGCAAATACATTCTATATGATTTCAAATTGTTTTAAATTGCTTCACGCTTGATTTCTGGTCTTTGATATGATCTCTAAGTGCACTTGAAAAGTTTGCATTTTGTTGTTTTGACATGGAATAGTCTGGAAATACCAATTAGGTTAAATTGGTTGATAGTGTTATTCATGTCTTCTCTATTCTAATCTATTTTCTATTTGCTCTTTAATTGTAGATTTGTACATTTTCATTTTTGGTTTTCTTGAATTTTGCTTCATGTATCTTGAAGATCTGTTTTTAAGTGCATATGAATTCAGAATTATTGTTGTACCTTCTCTATGAATCAGCCCCTTTGTCATTATGTAATTTTTTTGGTAATGTCCTTTTTATCCCTTACAATATTTCTCCTTTTGAAATATACTTCTTCTGGTATTAATAGTCACCCCAGCTTTCTTGTAATTAGCATTTACATGACATATGTTTTTACATTATTTTACTTTTAATTTATGCCTATATTCTTTATATATATGTATATATACACACACACACATATATGTTCTAATTAGTTATACAAGACAATAGAACACATCATACATAAATGAAGCATAACTTCTCATTTGTCTGGTTGTACATGATGTAGACTTACACAGGTCATGCAATCATATATGCACATAGGGTAATAATGTCAGATTCATTCCTCTATCATTCCTACCCTCATGTCCCCTCCCCTCCCTTCACTCCCCTCTGTCTAGTCCAAATTACCTCTATTCTCCCCTGCCCCTTATTGTGAATTGGCATCTACATAGCAGAGAAAGCATTCGGCCTTTGGTCATGCCTGGATTCTTAAAAATGGATGTCTTACAAATAACATTAATTTGGTCTTAATTTTTTATCCTATCTGGTAAGTTTAAAAATTTTATTGGCTTACTTTTACAATGTATAATTAACATAATCTTTGAAATGGATGGGTTTAAGTTATCATATTATAGTTGATTTTGATTGCATGCTGGATAGTGTATGTAGGACAATAGAGATTGGAGTGTTCATGTCTAGCAATGGCCTGCCTCTCCTTCCACTAGGCCAGTGTCAAAAGTTGAGCTGGGGTTAGCTTTTTTCTGCCATCATTATCTTCAGTGCCCCATTAGTTTCAAATTCATTTGTGTTACTCTGTACTTAGGCTGGGGCCTGTGTTGCTAGGTGCTTTTTCCTCAATATTTCTGCCCCATTTTCAGTTCTTTGTTCATCTGCAGCTTAAAGGAGGTTTCTCTTCATCTTTAGAAGACACAATCCATCATTTATGCAATGTTCTGTGGTTACCTAGGTCACCCTTATTCAGTGTGGCTGGAGGTGGGTACACGGACATGCACACCATGTGGAAAGGGTAATTGAGAGTCATTTTGGAAGCTGCCTATCAGAAGACTTGAAAAGACTGATAGAAACCTTTTGATTACTCTAATTCCCACTTTAAAACAGCGAATCTTCATTCTTTTCCAAAATTAAGACTTCAATCAAGATATAAAATTATCTTTTGAGCATCAGGTTTTGAAAATCATTGGAGCAAAATACTATTCTTTTAACTTAATGGTATTGCTGCTATAATTTCTGCTTGTTTGCCAAGTTCTTTTTTAGGTGGATAAGAAAATAAGAAAGGGAGTGAAATATTAGAGCTTTTCTCTCCTGTGAGTTTATATGCTGATGGTTTGTATCCTAGCTATTTCTATAGCCCATCCTGAGTGACGTTAGGGATTCATACTTAATAAAGAGCATTACATTATCCAGTTATTGAACTCTTTGTATTTACCAAGATACTGTGCTAGAGGAGACAAGTGGATGTAGAGCTAAGGACACCATAGGGTTACTTCTAAGCTGCACAATATTCCTTGCATGAGTTTCTTTTTTTTCTGGAACAGGTTATGGCTTGTTCTTTTTTCTCTATCAAAATTACCATTTGTCTATTTCCCTAAGTTCTTCCTCCCCCAATGAAAATGCTTTCTTCATTTTTTTCTTTTACATTGACATAAACAACTTGAATCTATTTGTTTTAATTTTTTCAATATCTGATTGTTATGTAATTGTTTCAGACACCAACAATTAAATGTAAATCACAAAATAAAATCCTGCAACTATAATCTTCAGTTCTTCTTTAATAGATCTCTGAGTTGACTTTCAGCTGACATGAGAAGTCAATGAAAAATAGTTTGATTCTATACTGAGCTAAGATGGAATCGAAGGTCTGGGTGGTCTCTGCTGAGATTCAGTTTTATTTTGCTTCTTCACCTGTGCTATTATTAATTTCTTTTACCTTTATTGATAGTTGTTTGTGTGTTTGGCCAGAAACCAGGATTTTTAAGGGAATGCCAGGATATGCAGAGATTCTTACAGGTCCCATACAATTATGCAAAGATGTTTTGGTAATAGTTTTCAAAAAACCAAGCCATGCATTCATTCATTTATTCATCAATTAGTTAATAAACATGAGTGATGTGTTCAAGCACCTTCTTAAATGCAAGAGATACTGCAAGAGACTTTGAGCTGAAGTCAAAGTCTGTTCAAAAGGAAAGGAAGATTCAAAAGGGAAAAAAGTTATAGCGTCTGCCGTAGATATTACACATTTTTCTGGATCCTTTCACTCTTTCTCCCTTCTTCTTTCCATCCTCATTCTGTTTCTCTCACACATGCAAACACCCACAGAAATTTTCATAGGGAGCAGCATAACTTTGAGTGTTTCTTAGTAAAATCCAAAGTCAGTTTGTGACTTGCTAGAAGAGATCTCAAATTGGGTTAATAGAGTTTGGTATGGAAATAATGGTGGCGCTAAAAATCAGATCTGGGCTTTGCTGGAAATAATGGAAACTAATATTTATGTTTTAGATCCTCATTTGCAGAGGTTATCTAAAAAAGATAACCAAATGGAAACATTAGCAGACTTTCAAAGCAAAACTTAGTAGGTACAGTGTTGGGAGAGAAGTGACCATGGAGATAGCTTAGTTAGCTCTCTTGTTCTACTGAGGATTGAGTTGAACCCAGAATAGAAGTGTGGAGTTTATATTATAATTCAGTTTTCTCTGTTGTTCAGTCTGATATGCTTTTGCCAATGACTCCTGTTTGCTGCTGCTCTTTAGAAAAATCAGGAGATTAAATCCAACACTGTAATACTTTCTCAGTGCCTACTGTGACAGGAGTCAGGTGAGTATGAAGGTATAAGACCTGTTCCTTGCCACCATGCATGAGCCTGAGGATGTGATAGGCAATAAGTTAAGTGCTCTTGGTTTCCCTTTAGGGGGTTCCAGAAAAAAAAAAAATTTGAGATTAGATTACTAAATGGTTTCTAAAACATGGCTGTGTTTTATTTAGTTTCTAGCAGAAAAATGATGCAGCATGGACTTTGTAGCTTTGTGCAACTTGGCTGGCTCAGCTAAAAAAACAACAGTTCTCATAGGCACGTGCCCAGTAATGAGTAGAGAGACCTGAGCCAAGTTTCTATAACAGTTGCTCCACACTGTCATCCATGCAATAATCAGAAGCTCTTCTTTGCTATTGCTGGCATGGACAGGTCTTGCTGAGTTTCTGTAAGGTCTATGAATGGCAGCAGAGGAAACCATCACAGATGATAACACATCTCAGACATCTTGAGCGGAACACAGAAGAGCATGGGACACATGCTCATGCAAAGCTTTTTTCTTTTTTTCTTTTTTACTCGACACTTTGGTCAGTTAAAAAGTGTGAGGTAAAATTATTGCTCTTGATCTCTAGTCAACCTCATTGAATTCATTTCCCCCCCTCTTATATTTTTTTTCTCTTAATTCCTTCACAGCACAGAAGTTGGGGAAGAATAATTTTGAGAAGTAGCAGACTTTACTCTCCTGCCTTTAATGAGTTTAAACCATCCCTATTGTTTTCCATTTTTGATGAGCTAATACTACCTGCCTGGGTTTTGGTAGAGCTATGAGACTCATATTTTCTTCTTCACTTGTTAGTAAATACAAACAATATTATATTTAGGTAACACATTAAATATTTTGATTTTTCTTTATAGGTGTATTCAAACACAGCTTCTATTCCAGATTTTTACCTGCTGCACCCATGTGGTGGGAGTTGTGTGAAGCATATGGAATAAAAGTAATAGTAATAAATAGTGAATGAACATGCGGTCACCATGATCTGAGCCACCCAAACGTGAGCAAGGTGTGCAGGAATGCTGCTGACTCCCCCGACTCACACCCACCCTGTCCTCTAATGTTGCTACAAGTGGCCCCAGTGGGCATTCCAGGAGGCAGCCGCTCAAGGCTCCAAGCTCATGCAGATTTCTGCTAGGTAGGGAAAAGACACAAAATATCAGGGAAACCATCTATGTTCGCTCTGCCAATAGAAATATAACGCAAGTCACATATGCATGATTAAATATTTTTATTAATCTTATTAAAGCATAAATGATATAGATCAAATTAATTATAATAATATATTTGAACCCAAAATATCTAAACACATCATAACAACATGTAATCTATATAAAATTAAACAGCTTTTTATATTATTTTAAAAAGCATTTTCTTTTTGATTAGCATACTAATTATACATATTACTGGGGTTAGAGGATAGTTCCACACATGCATACAGTGTGCACTGATCAAATTCAGTCTCCCTTCATCCATCCCTTCCATAACTTTCCCAACCTCTGGTAATCACTGTTCTATACTACTGATTTTTAGTTTCCACATATGAGAAAGAATTTGCAGTATTTGTCTTTCTGTGTCTGATTTATTCCACTTAACATAATGTCCTCCATTTTGCTGCAAATGACAGGATTTTATTCTTTATGGCTGAACATTATTCCATTGTGAATATATTCCATGTTTTCTTTATCCATTCACCTGTCAATGGACATCCAGGTTGATTCCACATCTTAGCTATTATCGACAGTGCTGCAACAAACATGACACATGGGAATCCCTTTTGTATTTTGATTTCACTTCCTTTGTACATACATCCAGAGTGGGATGGCTGGAATATATGGTAGATCTATTTGTAGATTTTAAAGGACCCTCTATTATGTTTTGGAAGTGAGGTGTCCTCCAAAAGCTCACGTGTGAAAAAATGCAAGAATGTTCAGAGAAGAAATGATTGGATTATTGCCCTAACATAATTAGTGATTTAATCCCTCATGGGATTAACTGAGTGGTAACTAGAGGCAGGTGGGGTGTGACTGGAGGAAGTAGTTCATTGGGGGCGTGGCTATGGGGTATATATTTTGTATGTGGAAAGTGGAGTCTTTCTGCTTTCTGATCATCCATCATGTGAGATGCTTTCCTATGCCACACTCTTCCGCCATGATGTTCTGCCTCACCTAGAGCCCTGAAGAATGGAGCTGCCTTTTATGGACTAAGACCTCCGAAGCTATGAACCTTCAAAAATAAACCTTTCCCCTCTACAATTGTGCTGGTCAGGTCCTTAAGTCACAGCAGTTGAAAAGCTGACTAAAACACCTTTTATACTGTTTTCCATACTGGCCATATTAATTTACCTTCCAATACTGACAATAGTGTAGGAGAGTTCTTTTTCATCTCATCCTTACCAGCATGCGTTTTTGGTTTTTGATAGTTGCCATTCTAACTGGTGTGAGTGGGTATCTCATTGTAGTTCTGATTTGTTTACCTTGAGGGCTAAGACTGATGATCATTTTGTTCATGTATTTGTTGGTTATTTGTATATCTTTTGAGATGGATCTATTCAGATCTTGCTCATTTTTATTTGGTGTATTTATTTTGTCATTGCTATACATTCTTTAATACCAAGTCTTTGAAATTCAATGTGTTTTTGCACCTACGGCACATCTCGATTCAGATGATAGTGCACTTGTCAAGTGCCATTCTTCAAGGCTTGAGTGGTGTGGGAACTTCCTGGGGCTTGAGCAAGGGTCCTAAGGTCAAGCAAAGATCAGGTGGTATGAGGTAATATGTGTCATGTTAGATCTTTGCTCTCATTTTCAACAATTAATTCAGCCCATGGCTCTTCTTGTTACTCACCAACTTCATTGTCTTCCAACTTTTAAATTCTATGCACCTTTGTCTTTTGCAAAGTCACGCCCTGGAGTTTGACAGACTTGGCTCAAATCATTTACAAATGGTGTGATATCAGTTATTTAACATTTATCCTGTACTGGTTTTGCTTATAACAGAAAAGTAATAATAAATACTGTATCTTTTGAGGAGTTTAGGGTTACATAGTATATGCAAAGAACGTATCACAGTACCTGGTATATATTGAGGGTTCAATTAATAAAAGTTATTGTTACTACATTTGATATGAAAAATGCATCATTATAAACAGGCTTTTATGGGAGCAGGGTTTGGTTGTTGGTAGATTGGGCTTATAGTTATGACCTCTGGTAAGTTGTGATAATTCTAGTCTATTTTTAGAAAGCCTTGTGCCTTGGAAGCAGTTCCCAATTTTATCAGGCAAAGTCTCCTTAATAGTGAAAGTATTTTATCACAAACCCTTTACCCTTCTGAAATAAAATTCAAAGATGATATAGTTTGCCCACAACTAAAATATTTTTTAAAAACCAATGTAATGTTGCATGCAATTCAATGGGCAAATACCAGAGAAGACATCTATAATAAAATTTGTATTTTAATGTGTTTGCATAGGCACTCCTGCTCCAGAAAGCACAGTGTAGTAATCACATGGCAGGACCCACACCTGGAGTCATTATAAGAGTGTTTCAGAGCAAGACTGATAGTGCCCATTCAAATATTGGAGGTAGCACCATTAGGTAACAGGATTTTCTGAAATAGTAACTCTTGGTAATGTCTTCATATATCAAAGTAACACTTTTCCTTATTTTGTGGCTGTACCCCTGGATGATTTGTTTATATTAAGACTGCAAAAATGCTTTGTACTTAAACATAAGGTGGATTTGGACTCTCTGCTCAGATACTTAGATGTCTCATTCCTACGAGTTGTTCTGTGGGACATTCAGGAGTGGCATAGGACATGGGATACTTTTACATTTTGCAGTGTCTTCTTCGTATGGCATGTCACAGGGCATCCTTGCCACACCCATCTGCACCCCATCTTCACCACCAAATGCCATCGTATCCTCAGACTTGAGTGATAGTCAAAAACAGGTGTATGGAAAACAAAACAAAACAAAACAAAACAAAACAAAACAAAACAAAAGGTGTATGAATTTCCCAAATGTCCATTAGGGGGCGGTACAGCTCTAGTTGGAAAGCAGTACTTCACCACTGTTCTAGTACTTTTCATAGTCACCTTATTTTGGGACATGCCTGAGGAAAGCAGCACTTGCCTATTCTTTTGAACTGTGGACACTGAAATGTTTACACTCAATGCAAAAATCAAGCCTTTCCTGGGAATATAAAGAGAAATGGGGTGCCTTTGCTCAAATCAAACCTCAGAATTATTTCAAAGGCAGCTTGAATGATAGAGTCCATGTGGTTGCCAGGTTGCGCCCAGGTGAATTAAAATCTTCCTTTCCACTAGACTCGTGCAGACCCACCTCCAGTGTGAAGTGGAGGACAAGGCTGTCATCCATGCTGGACGGAGTTGGGGAAACACGTTTGCTCACATAGGAGGTCCACCCACCAGTCATACAGTTAAACTGTGCCAATGCAAAAAGATGGAAAAGCTCCACTTGTTGCAAAAGCAGGACAAAATCAGTTCCAAAATTCCACTAAGGAAAACATGCACAGGGCTGAAGAATAGAGTTAAGGCGCAAAGGTGAAACTTGCAGCCATGCTGGTCTTCCTCTTTTGTGATCTCTAAAAATAACACCACCTCAAAACTCCTGAGGGGATGACTGGGGTTACTACTTGGGCTCAGAGAAAACAGTTTCATTTAGAAATCCTCTGTTTGGGTTCTAATCCCTGACCTAATCCTTCCCATTTACCCAGCATGGCACCCTGGTCCACCATGGAAAGCAGATGTAGGTTAGGTTGACATGAGTTCCTAGCCACATTGCTGAATCTATCACAAGAGAAAAAAAGCATGAAGCACAATTGTTCAGATCAGCCCCATTAGGCAAATCCCAGTGCTGTGCTTCAGCATGAATTAGAAGGGCAGGGAAGTTATTGGCCACTAAAGTAACCAAGGCCAGAAGGGATGTCCTAAAGGACTGTGTAAAGGAAGATGAAAGAAAATTTGTCAAAAATTGTAGTAGCATTGAGATTGAACTTTGGGTTAAAGGATAATATAAACCTGAACCATATGGTACAGTTCTGTAGAAATTGAGTGTGCTAGCCAGGAAATATGTTGACTGGCATTGAGAGGTGACAGACTGTAAAGAGACCAGGTCACTGAAACAAAAGGAAGAGCAAACAGAACATTGAAGTGTCCATATTCTCATCATAAATAATGCTGAATCCCCTCAGCATTGTGGGGAATAATTGTGAGAAAAAATTAGTTAAAGTCCTTACCAACCATTGTATAGTTTTCTTACACACTGAAAACGTGTTTGGAATTTAAAATAATTTTCTCACCTTGTTTTCTGGCAACAAGGCTTAGGTCAAGGGTTTTAAAATAGGGATATGCATGGCAAAATTTAAAACATGGATTCTGGGGGGTCAGCTCCAGACCCCTGAATCAGAAATCTCAAGAAGAGAGGCCTGGAGGAAATATGCATTTTAAAAACTCTGAAAATTCCTTTGGTGGCTCAAATGTGGCATTAATTTTTGCAAATATGATCTTAGGTGACATCCTTACCAGAACCCAGAACAATTTTGTTTTAGGTGGGATTCTATTGCCCATCCAGTTACATTCTCAACTGAGTAAAAATTTCAAAGTCAGGATAATTTAAAAAATTACATTCTTCTCCTACCTAAAATTCTTCATTGATTACTAATGGCGCTTGGGATAAAATTCAAGTCCCAAGTGTTCAGGCCTGAGGCTACTTCTCCAATGTCTTTTGCTTTCTCTTCTTGTCTTAGTCCATTCCTGATAATATAAGAAAGCACCTTAAACTGAATAATTTGTAAACAACAGATTTTTATTCCTCACAGTTCTGGTGCCTGGGAAGTCCAAGGCCAAGACTCCAGCAGAATTAGTGTTTGGTGAGGACTCATTCTCTGCTTCAAAAATGGTGCTTTCTTAATTGTGATCTTACAAGGTGGAAGTTTCTCTTAGGCCTCTTTCATAGGGTCATGAATCCCATTTAGGAAGACTTTGCCCTTCTGACCTAATCACCATCTAAAGCCCTCCCTTCTCCAAAGCCATCCCTTTAGGGATTAAAATACATCTCAAAGAACTAACACCATAAAAGATTATCTTACCACTGTGTTATCCAATTAAGAAATAGTAAATAAACATCAAGAACACATGTTCAAAGAAATCATTATAACTATTAGAAAATATTAGTAACTGAACGTAGGCATTTAATATGTATCATCACTTTGAAATATGAAGCCTCAAACCTTGAATCTGAAAAGAAGGAGGCTGAGCTAAGCATCTGTCCTAAGAAGTTTGAATAAGGATAGCAATGTAAACCTAAGGAAGTGGGAAATTACTTGTCATTATAGAACTGCTTATTAAGATTCTTAAATCCCTGAGTTTTTAGGATAATTGATGAAAAAAGAATAGAATGGGATGAGCAGAAGCTTAAGCAGTTCGGAAGCGAGAGGTAGTAAATATTCTCTAGCAAGTAAGAAATTCAGCACGTATCATGGGCTTCTCAGCAATCTTTGGTAACAGTAAACCCTTCAACAAGCTTAACACTCCGGAAAAAAATCATTTATTTAGCTGAACTATAAATTGCATCAAATAAGCTTCCATCTACTGTGGTTAAAGTGTCAGGGAAAGGGAATGGAAGACTACTTCTGTCCTAAATCCATTTGCCTCATCAATATGGGCATTGTTTTTCTTTTCCCAAGTCCTGCTATCATGTGTATCCTCTAAGTAAAACTGCTTTTGTCTGACAGCAGGATTCTGTAGGCTAAAGCGATCATTCCCAGAATTCATAATTGCTTAACACAATATAAATATGTGTTTGTGTGTGTTTTAATTTAGGATTAACATAGGTATGTGTATACATACATATTATTTTGCTAGGAAAGGGCATCCTCATTTTGCTTAAAATGGATATTTCAATTTAAAAAAATGCAAAAAGAATAGCTAAAACCCTGATGTTGACAAGAAGTGCAGTCTTGCCTTTGCCCTATAATTTGCCATTGCCTGTGGATAATCTTATTTTGGAGATATACCAGTTGGCAGAGCAGTGTTTGGGAAATGCCAGGCGAGAGAGGTTGATGCTTGTTTACTGATGTTTGAATTTCTATAAGGAAACATCAACTTAAATTAGGAAACTCAGATAATTTCCTGGAGGTCAGAGTGACCCTGCAATTGAAGGTCTGTTTCATCTTCCTCTACCTCTAAGGAGGATTTGACCTGGGCAATCTCTTCCATCCTTGGTATAAGGATATCTCTTTTTCATACTCTCCAGGTTTGTTTTCTGCTGGTCACTGCTCAGCTCTCTCTGTTGATTCCTCTTCTTCTAAATGTTTTAATTTTGGAGTGTCCCAACATTCAGTCTTTGTTTTCTTTTTTTTTTTTTCATACCTTCACTTGGTGATTGATTTCATCCACATCCATAGCTATAAATACTGTCTATATGCTGATAATTCTCAAACTCAGATCTCCAATCCAGACTTCTCTTCTGAACTCAGACTTGAATATTCCATCACCCACCTGACCTCTGCCTTTGATGTAGATCTCAAATCTAATGTATCCAAAGTGTGTTTCTGTTCTTTCTTGTGTAGCAGAGGCCTCTGATGCCTGCAGTGCATCCTCTCTGCCCACCATAGATTCCACCTTCAGCTGCAGTGGACAGTTTTGTGTGAGCTCAAGCTCGCTTTGAACTCACAGTGGGCCATCTCAAGTGAGTACCACATCTTTTCTCATTCCCCCCTTTTCCAATGCAAGAGCAACTTGTTTATTCTGTCCTCTGGAGGATTCCAGAAGTGGATGATCCTCACATCAACCTACAACTATCAGAGACTTGGAGTTGGTGGCTAACTACTTCCATATTTCAGAAAGAAAGTTCTGGGAAATATTAAGTGTGCACTGAGGTAGCATTGGGATCAAACCCCATTACCTGTCTCACACCCTATCCTCTTATTCTTGTATCACCTCCCATATAAATATACATCCCCAAACGTTTGGGGGGAACCCAAAGGGATACAGATTTGTGCCATCTGCTGCCTTCCTCATCTCAGTCAACACCTCCATCCTTTTCTATCCTTAGTTTACAAAACTTGGAGTCAACTCAAATCATCTCATACCCAAACCCAATCTGTCAGCAAATCCTGTTTGCTCTACCTTCAGCATGTTTAAAAAACTGCCACCTCTAACCACCTTTACTGCTAACTATTGATCTTTCTTTTGCCATTGCCTAGAATATATATCCTTTTTCTATTCTTGTTCTTCCTGGTCTGTTCTCAACAAAGAAATCATAATCATCCCAGGCCCAGGTACCAGCCATCTTGGGATAGCCCCTGCACCCTAAAGCCCACTGAAATTATCCAAACTAGACAATCCAGATCATTGAAGCCATAGATTTTATTAAGCTTCATCAATGATGCTTCATGGTGCCTCTTAAGGAAGTGACTCTGTGGGAGAAAATATGAAATCTACGTATAAAATTCTTAATGTGGAGTTTATCTCAGTGAACTTTCTTGACTCCATTGCTTTATTGCCACACTTAATACCTCAAAAAGCAAAGCAGGTAGCTGCTTGTTAGAGTCAGTTATTAGAATATGGACTTTGTTCTCAGGACTTGAGCTTTTTGACATAATTCAACTTCTAAGTTATAAAATACAAACTTTTACACAGAGGATAAATTACCAGTTGTGAAATGATCCATAGCATCCTACACTCCAGGATGATGTGGTTAATTTACAGCAATTATGTTTAAGTCTACATCCCTTAGAAATTTATTCAAGTTCCTTCCTGATATATTATCAAGCTAAATTTCAATAATCTTTTAAGAAGATAACAACTTCCTTGGTATGTGCAGTCTTAGTCTGAGATTGTATCACTTATGATTTTCTGAATATTGCCTATACTTTAAGGTGTCCATCCTTAACTAAAGCTCTCCTGGCAGTCTGAGAAATCTCCTTCCTTTTTATTAGCTGAAAATACCCATCTTTAATCTGATTTAACAGGATTCCCCTCCTTGAAGCCTTTCCTGACCTTTAATCAGTGGACTTAACAACTCTTCCTCCTCATTCCCATAAACATTACTTCTAGATAGCACTTCTGTTTCTCTGTCTACGCAGTTCATGCTAACCTTTGCCTGGTTACACTCTGAGTCCATTGAGGCAGAAACTTGACCTTCATCTTCTGGGTTTCCTTTCTTCTGGGGTATCAGTCATTGACTTGGAAGACATCTGTGAATGAGCTGCCTCATTTTGCAGTGGAGAAGCAAAGAGCTTGAGAACAAAGTTAAAGTAACTTCAAGTACAGGGAATTAATCTGCACAGCATATCTGAACATTATTAATGCAATTTTAAATTGATTCTAATTGGTTACTTTTCCAAAGCCAGGAACAATTTGCATTGGCAAAAAGAATTAATTTTTTATATTTTATTGTTAACACACGGCTAGAGGGTCAGGCAGATGAGATCAGAGCAAAGACTATGTCTGATAATTCCATAACTGTGCTGCTAATTTGGGGGTTACAGTTAGTCACGTGTGACTGAGCAACATGAGGAGATTTCATCCTTGTGAAGCATCGTGGATTATGCTGACACACACCTACCTGGTATAACGCATGGCACATGAAGTCTGTATGGTACGGCTTACTTAAAATTGTTTAAAATTTTTAATTTTATTATTTTTAGATTTTTTTTGTTGAAAACTAAGACAAACACACACAGAGTCTAGGCATACAACGTCATGATCATCAATGTCACTCTTTCAGCTCCACATCTTGTCATATGGGAAGGTCTTCAGGGGCAATAACATGAGTGGAGTTGTCATCCTAAGATAACGATATCTTCTTTTTGAATCCCTTCTGTGGCACCTGCCTGAAGTTGTTTTAACAGAATTAATTTTTTTAATAAGTAGGAGTATACTCTATAGTGATGATAAAAAGTATAGAATAGTAAATACATAAACACTAGTCACAGTTTTCATCATGATTAGCAAGTGTTATGCACCATGGATTTATTTATATGTGCTTTTATATGACTGACAATAGAGTAGGTTTGTTTCCACCAGCGTCACCACAACACGACATGGCCCCATGACATTGTGAGTGATGAAACAAGAGGGTTTCCGCTCCATGGTGATATGGTGGAACTTCCATCATATGACCTACCAGGCTGACCAAAATGTCACACAGCATGACTATTTGTTCATATTTACATGTTATAAAAAGCTTTAGTTCTGAAATAGAATGGCTAAGAATTGTATGCTGTGTTGGTATTTAGAAATTGGTCTCAGCAGATATTTCCTATTCTCCCATATTGGAGTAGGAGCTCCAATCTCCCTGCGATTTATCTTGATTTGTGTAGTTGTTGGAGGTGGCTATTACTAATTATTTTGGCCTGCCAACTTACCAGCAGGTTCCCAAACTGTATACACCAGTTTCTCTTGAATTATACATTATAAAATCTCACCCCAGGGACATTTGAGCAATTCTTTCCTTCAAGTTCTAAAGGAATTTCTTGTATATTGAATTTCCAAAAGCAAAATGAATGTAAATGGTAATCATTTTTGAATTATATTTATAATATACTCATTATATAATTTGAAGTCACTTTAAAGCATTCATCCTCAGAATGGCTATTCCTCTTTCATACAGGAAATAAATAAATAAAAATAATTAGAGTATGAAGAAAATAAATCTCACAAGTGCCCATTTGTTTACATTAGCATATACTCCATAAAGCAAAGGATGAATCTGCCTGGATGAAAATACATGTCAAAAAATGGCTGGTATACCAGGTCGAAACATCAACTCTCAAAACTCAGTTTTGTTTTTTGGGGGGAATTTTTTGTTTGTTCTTTTCAGATATACGTGACTGTACAGTATATTTTGACATATACATGACATGGAGTCACACTGGACGTGTTCATGTATGAACATAGGAGAGTTATGCTCCATTCATTCTACTGTCTTTCCTATTCCCATCCTCCCTCCCTTGCCTTTGTTTCCCTTTGTCTAATCCAATGAACTTCTATCCCAGCCCCTTATTGTGTGTTAGCATCGGCATATCAGAGAGAACACTGGGTCTTTGGCAGAACTCAACTTTAGAGCAAAGTAATGAACGAACTCCAGAACTGAAATCCAGGCTTCTGTGTCTGCCCTTCTCTCAGGATGGAATGCTTCTCCAAAGTTTTTTTCCTGCCAGTTGAATTTCTACTTCAACTTCAGGACTGGCTTCACAAGGTAAACCTTCCCTGAAACCAATACAACTAATTACTCCTTAATCTGTATTCCATTAAAAGGATTGACTTTCTTCTTCAGGGCCTTCAGGAATGATTGATATGCCTGTGCTTTCTCATGGTGACCCAGACAGACAAATTTGCTCCAGTTCAATGTGAAGCACTCCTCTTTACTAATATGTATCTCACGAACAAGAAATCCCAGATCCTAAAATCAATTTATGTAACTCATCTGTCCAAGCCACATCCAAGTGGCCATTGTATACTCAAGTTCCTTTAACTACGCAATCTTACTAAGTTTTGCCTTCATGGCTCTTCATATTTTGAGACCAACCAAGTGTCTTGATGAAATATTAAACTTTGTATCTGTTGCTATCTGAGACTTCCTTCCTTCTAGCTCTTTCCTTCCTTTATTTTCATAACATGTTCCTTGTCATCTTTAGAATTTAGTCCTTGCTCACTGAATTCATCCCTCCTTTCCTGTTTTCACTTCCTTAACCAATAAAAAAAATCCTAAGGTTAATTGCTACATCTCCTCTCTTCCAAGTTCCATACATATACACATCCTTGTTCTTCATCCAGATCCAGTGAGTTCACCTACTGGCTGTCATACCAAGATTGCCAGTCAATTATGGAGAAAAACTCTACACACGACTGGACACTAAACACAGCCGTCCCTCAGCGTGAAAATCAATAATTGTTGAACATATTCCTAGTTATCCTATTCCTCATTTCCCTTAAACTTTTTCCATGCTTCTGGTCAGTTCCCCTCTTGCCTAGTATACGATTCTCCTTTTCCTAGAAAATTAATTTTGGGGGTATGGCAGAAGTTATACTCATGATACATCTCGTTATTTTATTCATTTTTTAATTGAAAGAATATAATCAAATATATATGACATGAATACAGTCTCCTATCTACCATAGTTTAACACTATATTTCCCCTGGTAAATCAGTGTTATCTTTCCTTTGACTTTCTTAAATGTATTTTGTGCATACGTAAGCATAAATATGTACTGCCTGAATTCCTTCTTCATAAATCACAACTTCCTCTATAACATAATGCACTCTAGACATGAAATTGCTTGTAGTTCTCTAATGTGACATAGGAGCTAAGGCCTTCAGAGCCTTGCATATGACATTCTTTTTTGCTGTAATACCTACCTGCCTTCTTACCTTTCCACTCTCTCTTTTCCTGGGCAAATCTGCCCTCATATGATAGCATTGCTGAGCATTTTACCTGACACAAATGAAGCATTCCACACATGTTATACTGATATTATTTTCATTATTATTTATAGAGGATGAGTATTATTTATCTTTAGTTTATCTTTATTGGTAGAATTTAAGCACTTTTTTTTTCTTGTTTAGCAGTTGCTCTGCAGGTTATAGTGAATAATAGTTAAGAATTTTCCAACAGGATTATATGAAGTATGGAGATTTGCCAAAAGATCATTTTTGAACAATTTAGGGGAAGAGAGAATATGAAAAAAGAGAACAAAAGGGAAGAACCCCAGGAAACAATGTATAACGTCATTTCACTATGAAGAGTTTCCAATTTAGGAAATATTTCTGAATTTGGAGTTGGTCCGATTGGAGATCCAGCTGTGTTTTGTTCCTGAATATTCTGGTGAGATGTCAAAATTCTTTAATCAGGAACAAGACTTGGCTCTCCTCTGTTCCCCTATGTAGTTGGTACTTGACAAATCCTTCTAGTGAACATGATATTAGAAAATGATAAATTATATTCCTGGGTTAGCAAGAGCAGTAGTAGCTTTAGAGTAACTACTTAGGAGTATTTGAGGGACAATTTGCTCAGAAGTACAGGCAGTAAGTCTTGTTTAAAGTTATATTTATATAGGAAACATATTATTTTTATGTTGTGAGATGACTTTTAAGAAGTTAATGATTCACCCATGTCTCAGTCATTCTTTATAACCCCCAAGCTGTCCAAAATCTAGTCATAAAATCTGTTCCTGACTCCAGTTCTGAATTGGGTACTGTATGTATTTGTGTTCTACAAATCTGTGTGAAAGTCATTTACTAGCATAGTAATTAAAACAAGAAGAAAAATTCTGGAGGGATCATAATCAGAGAAAAAGTTTCCCTTCATTTTCTTGTATTATTTCGTTTAGAACATAGTTATGATAGAGCTCAACTTTTCCTTGAGCATTTTTTTTTGTGTGTGTCATCACAGCTAGAAGGAAATAGTCATGGGTTAGGCCTAGTGAATTCTTCTCTCATCCTACCAACACATGCAGTCTGTGGGATTCAGGGCTTACAACTTAAAATTCATCTCTCCAAGATGCATCTGTACTATGACTAATAGCTTTATTAATAATGAAAGCCATAGATCACTTTGCTACAAAGCAAATTGAAGAGTGGAACGAATATCTTTGGGACTTATGACCTTGAATGTCAAGGTCAGAAGCTGCAGCTGCCAGAATGATATTTTCTCCCCACTGAGAGGCACATCCAAAGACCTGCTTTTCATAGTCCATGGTAACTCTCTGCTTCTGACACTGTTTGCACCAAATGTTCTCCAACCTGAAAACTTTTGATTTTAGGTCAATAAATACACCTGTGTATGTAACATGCCACTCACTAAAGACATCTCTGACAAAAATAAACATTTTCAACCTGAAGAGTTGAACCTGAAAATATAGCAAATAAAAAAGCATAATTTGCATTTGGGCAATATATTTTTAAAAGAATGAAAACTGCTCAGTGTTATTTCCTTTAATTTCCTGAAAGTAATATTTTGATAAATTTTTATAAAATAGGTTTTGCATTAGATGATTTTGCCTGCTTGTAGGCTTGTGTGAATGTTCCGAGCATGTTTAAGGTATTATGACACACTGTGACGTTTGGTAGTTTAGATGCATTGACTGCATCTTCAACTTATGACATTTCTAAATTACAGTAGGTTTATCAGGGTACAACACCATCATAAGTCATGGAGAATCTGTACGCTCAAATATATGCTCTTTGGGAATAAAAGCTAAGTCTAGTAAAATTCAATCTTCAGCCATTTTCTTATTTGTTAGATGTAATTTTTTTCAAAGGCATTTCATTACTAATCATAAAAAACCACATGGAATTGCCTTCAGGAACACCAAACAAAGCTCTTTTTCATTACTTTAGTTGTTAAAGGGATTAATTTATTTAACTCAAATAACTGGATGTTCAAATGTTGCCAAGGCATAGGCAGATGATCCTTCAAAAGACACTTCACTTAGAGGTTTTTGGGAACACTGTTATCAACTGTGATTGGGTTTTTTAACGAGTATCCTTCAGATTCTGTCTGGCATATGGGCTCAGATGTGGGGGTGAGCTGGGCCTCATGAGTAAGACAGTACACAGGAGCATACAGCAAACTGAGCAGAACCAATAGCTCACCATTTATTATTATTGTGCTTTTCTATTACATATAATGTTAATCATAATTTGCATTTGGGCAATATATTTTTAAAAGAATGATAGATACTAGAGCAATAATATTTAATGTTCTCAATTGTTCTTTTTTACTTTAAAAAAATTCTAATTAGATATATGACAGTAGAATGTATTTTGACATATCATACATAAATGGAGTATAACTTCTCATTCTTCTGGTTGTACATGACACAGAATTATACCAGTTGTGTAATCATATGCACACAGGGTAATAATGTCTGATTCATTCCACTGTTCTTTCCACCCCTTTAACCCCCTCTCCTCCCTTCACTTCCTTCTGCCTAATCCAAAGTACCTCTATTCTTCCCCAGTTCCTTCCTTATTGTGAATTAGTATCTGCACATCAGAGCAAACTCAGCCTTTGGTTTTTGGAGTTTGGTTTATTTAGCTTAGCATGATATTCTCCAACTCCATCCATTTTATCTGAAAATGCCATAATTTCATTGTTCTTTAAGGATGAATAATATTCCACTGTGTACATATACCACATTTTCTTTATTCATTCATCTGTTGAAAGTCATCTAGGTTGGTTCCATAGTTTAGTATTGTGAATTGAGCTTCTATAAACATTGATGTGGCTGCATCACTGTAGTATGCTGCTTTTAAATCCTTTGGGTATAAATGGAGGAGTGGTATAACAGGGTCAAATGGTTTCAGTCCAAGATTTCTGAGGAATCTCCATACAGCTGTCCATAGTGGTTGCACCAATTTTCAGTCCCACCAGCAGTGTATGAGTGTACCATTTTCCCCACATCCTTGCCAATATTTATTGTTGCTTGTATTTTTGACAATTGCCATTCTGACTGGAGTGAGATGAAATCTTAGAGTAGTTTTGATTTGCATTTCTCTAACTGCTAAAGATGTTGAACATTTTTTTCATATATTTGTTGATCAAATGTATTTCTTCTTCTGTAAAGTATCCATTCAGCTCCTTAACCCATTCATTGATGGGATTATTATTTTTTTGTGTGTGTTAAGTTTTTTGAGTTCTTTATATATCCTGGAGATTAATGCTCTATCTGAGATGCATGTGGCAAAGATTTTCTCCCATTCTATAGGTTCTCTCTTCATGTTATTGATTGTTTCCTTTGCTGTGAAGCAGCTTTTTAGTTTGAATCCGTCCCATTTATTGACTATTTTACTTATTGTGCTTTAGGGGTCTTGTTAAGGAGCTCAGTTCCTAAGCCAACGTGGTGGAGATTTGAGCCTTCTTTTTCTTCTATTAGGCATATGGTCTCTGTTCTAGTGCCTAAGTCTTTGATCCATTTTGAGTTGAGTTTTGTGCAGGGTGAGAGATAGGGATTTAGTTTCATTTTGCTACATATGGATTTGCAGTTTTCCCAGCACCATTTGTTGAAGAGGCTATGTGTTCTCCAATGTGTGTTTTGGTGCCTTTGTCTAGTATGAGATAACTGTACTTATGTGGGTTTGTCTCTGTGTCCTCTATTCTGTACCATTAGTCTTTGTGTCTGTTTTGGTGCTAACATCATGCCGTTTTTGTTACTATGACTCCGTAGTTTTTTAACTGACTTAAAACAGACTGGGATGACCATGAAAATAGATGTTAGAAGTGTGTTTGCAGAAAGAGGTTTAGCGACCTTCACTAATGATGATTTTCAAACCACCCCTTACAGTCCTAGTGGCAACTGGGCTCCTTCCTTTCCCAACCAAACTCAACCAGGCTATTTCTAAAATTGAAATACAGAGAGCTTACAAAATTAAATTGCCTTTCAGTTGTTGGGTTACTATGTTTTAGCCCCAGTATTCCTACCAAGAAATTTTGCCTTTAGATTTCTTAGACTTAACCACCTTTTTCTGTATTTAAACCCTTCTGGGTTCTGTCTCTCTTTCAACAGATTCATTGACTATGAAGTCACTATGATACCTTGGTTTCTTTTCAAACATTTTTTAACTATGATTTCATTGGCCCCAAAAAGGCAGTTCACAGTCTGCTTTCTTGCTATTTTCAGGGAAATCTTTGAAGGCTTGTTTTTATACACCCTTTTCCAACTCAATGCATGCTCCGAACACGCCAGAATTCTATATATTTCCCTCTAAAGAGTAAAAAGCAGAAGAGGGACCATTGCAGCTCTTCACATTTTCCACAGGATTCCATGGTCGGGGGAGACGGGGGGCACTTCTGTCCTCAGAAGTCTTTTGCCCTGACTGGCCAAACTCCCTCCTCACTCTTTGCCCTTTCCAGCTTTGAGCCAGGAGGATTCTCCTCGCCATTCATGGCTGTGCTCACTCATTATGCACCCACAGCTTGGTTTTGAACAAATCAAAGAGACTTTAATGCCTTTCCCAGAATGTCTCATTTTGAAAATTTTTCCCTTTCAAAATTAATTTGTGCAATCATTTATTGACTAAGTAATAGATTTATGTGTTTCATAATTCCATGGATATTAAAGGGAACTGAAAGTTCCTCCCCCACTCATGTTCACAACTGATCACTTTCACTGTCCCAGGACAGTGAAAAGGAATGAATATGTAATAAAACATCCAGTTTGCCTGTGACATCTGTACCAATTGAATTCACATTCTCTCTGTGACTACTAAGCTTCCACATACCTACACTTGACCTTGCTTTTGACTTTGTCGTGATTTTGTTCATTGAATGGAACAGATCAAGTAAACAATGTGAATAATTGGAAAAAAGCAGAATGTTACAGTAATAAAAGACAATTGGAAAACATTTGGGACATCAAGGTGCCAGATGAAAGTTTTAATAATGACAATGACTCATTCAGGTGAAGTTGAAACAGAGTAGACAAATGCACAATAATTTTAAACTGTATGTGGAATAGATTTTTGTTCTGCCCCCTCAACTCACTGTCTCACCTCCCTTCTAATCCACCCTCAGCCTGAAGCAAGGATTTGGTGAGTACAAAGCCAAGTAAACCATCAAAAATCCCAAATCAACAACAAAAAGTGCCAGGGTTTTCTTACTTGGTTTGCTGCTCACCTGCTATTACTCTACTTCAGTTTTCACAGTTGTCAAATAAACAGACCTTTTGTTACCGTCCTAAATAGGATGCTGTAAATATTTTTGCCCTTTAATGTCCACCCAAATTTTGGGGCAGTATATAACAGAAAATTTGTATCAGAAGGCCTAAGTAAATTCAAGTCCTCGCATACTCATAATGTGATTCTGGGCAATTTACCTTATCTCGTGGAGTGCCAGTTTGTTTATTCAAAGGTGCTAATGCAAGTATCCATTATATCTGAAAAAAAGTAATGGATGTAAAATGCCAAGAGTGTGCTAGGTACCAATATATGGCAGTTTCCTCTGCACACAGCAATTTCAATTTCATAAAAAATCCTAGTAATATTTGTTTATAGAAGAACTACAGATATTTTTAAATTGAGAAATAATACATATACCATAACATTCATATTTTTAAAGTGTGTGATCTGATGGTTTCTAGCATATTCATGAAGTCTGTAGTCATCAACACAACCTAATTTCAGAATATTTTATCACCTCAAAAGATCCCCGTGTCATTAAGCAGTCACTCTCTATTCCTCCTTTCTCAAACGAGTCCCTGGCAACTACTAATTTGCTGTCTATCACCATGAATTTGCCTATTTTAGGTATTTCATGTATATGGGATCACACAGCATGTGACCATTGTATCTGATCTTTAGTTTACCGTAAGTGTTTTCAAGGTTTGTCCATGTTGCAGTAGTATCAGAATTTCATTCTTTTGTATGACTGAATAATATCCCTCATGTGGCTAAGTCACAGATGGATATTTGAGTTTCCACTTGCTGGCTATTATGAACAATGCTCCTATAAGCATTCATGTACAAATTTTGCCTGGATGTTTGTTTCTATTTATTTTGGGTAAATGTTTGTGAGTGGAATTATTGGATCTTATGGTAACTCAAGGATTAACTTTTTGAGGATTTAAGCAGACTAAACACTTGAAACTGTAAAACTGCTGGGAGAAAAATGTATGAGAAAATCTTTATAACATCAGTCTAGACAACGATTTGAATGTGACACCAAAAGTGCTGGAAGTAAAAGTAAAATTAGACAAACGGAACTATAGCCAAGTAAAAGACTTCTGTGTAGTCAAAGAAAAAACAAAGAATAATTGAAAACCATATATACGATAAGGGACTGGATTCCAAAATGTATAAGGAACTCTTATAACTCAATAGAACAAACAAACAAAAATAACAAAATACTAAAAAGTGTGCAAAGAACTTGAGTAGGTATTTCTCCAAAGGAGACATGGAATTGGTCATTAAGTAAATGGAAAGATACTCAACATCACTAATCCTCAGGAAAATGAAAATCAAGACCACAGTAAGATATAAGACATCATTTCACACATGGAAGGATGGCAGAATGAGAGAGAGAGAGAGAGAGAGAGAGAGAGAGAGAGAGAGAGATGACAAGAGTTGACAAGGATGTGGAAAATAATCAAACCTGTTCACTGCTGGTGGGGAGGTGGAATGGAGTAGTGTGGTTGCTATGGAGGGTCCTCAAAAACTTAAACATAGAAGTGCCATAAAACCTAGCAATCCTGCTTCTTGGTATTTATCCAAAAGAATGAAAATCAGGACCTGGAAGAGGTATTTGCTCTCCTGTGTTTATTACAGCACTCTTCACGGTGGCCAATGTGCATAAACAACTTAAATGTCCACAGATGGAAGGATGGATAAAGAAAATACGGCATAGACATACAGTGGAAATTTTTTTATCCTTAAAAAGGGAAGAAATCCTCCCATATGCAAAAGCATGGATCTGTTTGAGGGTATTGTGTTAAATCAAGTAAGCCAATCGCAGAAGGTGTATGGTTCCATTTATATGAAGAACTTATTCAACATCATAGAGGCGAAAATCAGAATGGTGGTTTTCAAAGCCCAAGATAATGAAGAGGGTTTGTTGTTTAATGAGTACAGAGTTCCAGACCATTTTGTCAGATATTAGTGTAGCTACTGAAGCCCTCTTTCCCTACACCTTTTCTGTCCTTTTACTTACAACCTATTTGTCTCAAATCTAAATTGCATTTCTTATAGGCAACTTTTAAAAATTTGTTCTTTTTAGTTATACATGACAGTAGAATGTATTTTGACATATCATACATACATGGAATATAACTTCCCATTCTTGTGGTTGAACATGATGTGGAGTTACACTGGTGGTGTATTCGTATATAAGCATAGGAAAGTTATGTCCAATTTGTTCCTGTAGACAACATTTTTTAAAAATTCAGTTGTTTTCATTCTGATTATAGGGTTTAATCTATCTTCATTTAATGATTACTAATTAGATGGGACTTTTGCCTGTCATTTGCTATTTGTTTTTAATGTCTTTCTTTCTGTTCCTCTGTTTCTTAGTAATTTCCTTCTTTTGAGTACTAATTATTTATTGTCATTTTGTTCCCTGTTATGCTGGTTGTGTTGGGGATTACAATTAACATGTTATATTCTAACATCATAGTTCAGAATAATAGCAACTTCAATAATTGTATTGATGATATTATACTGTTTGTCTAGCCCTAAGTCTCTCAATGTATAAAAAAATGGGAAGCAGAGGAATACATATCAGCAAATAATATCAGGTTGATACTTGCTTAAGAATTTGAGCAGGACAGAAAAGGTGAAGCATTGTATGCTAACTATCCATTATAGCATTTTTTTTTTCAAATTTAAGATAATATTTAGGAATTCAAGTTTTAAACAGACTTAGATTTTAAATTCAACACTTTAGTTAGAGTTAATTTTGGTTCACACATTCTGTGTTGCTCTCTGTTTTTCTGATTTGTCTTATTCTCTCTGAGCGATTTCTCAACTTTTCTCAACTTGTCTCCTTGGAAAATGTCCATCTCCCTCCTTTTCAAATACGTCTTGTCCCCTCTGCTACCACTGCTTACAATAGGCAGTTTTCAGTTTTCTGAGTGAGGTAGAGGCTGGTCCACACTAATGGTGGAAAATGATCAGTGGGCAATCCTTCAGGTAAATTTGTAGTTCATGACAATAATGAGCACAAAACTACCAATTCACTACCATTTGAGTTATTGTTTTATTCACCCAATACTCATTTATCTTGATCAAAGTTAGATACTTTATATTTCACATTCTTTTAGAAAGAAGTAAATTATTGCAGGATAATTCACTTCCTTCCTAAGAGATTCTACCTAAATCAATTTATAGTGACTCTGTAATGGAATTTAAGTTAAAACAGTGATGTTTAATCTAATCCTGAGATTTCAAGGTGAATGGATAACAACTAGACCTAGTGAAGCTTCTTTAGAAAACAGTGTTGTGTAGGAAGTGACTCCACCAAACTATGAAAACATGGAAATGAAAGAGAAAGAAACAGTATTAAGCATATTCAAGGCATATTTCAGGAATAGGGGCAATTAAAGTTGTAAAAATTATTTAAAGAGAATTGGCAATATGAAGTGTTTCTTCCTCAAAGGATGACTCCTACGCATGGGTAGATTTGATGGCTCCTTGAAGTCACTCAAGTTATTCCTTGCTTCTTGTCTCTGAGAAGACAGTACTGGCTCCCCCGAATTTAAAAAGAATGGGTGTATAGAAATATCACTGATGACCTTCTTTGGGGTAACTTTTTTTGTTTTTTTGTTTGTTTGTGTTTGGATGGGTAAGACCAATTGTTTCATCAGCTAGAATTTGGAAGGAATAAACCCCACCTAAGTTAAAAATACAAGAATCCACAGATCTGTAAGCAATTCTGGGATTTTGTGTAAGGAAAAGAACACACAGGGAAAAGGGAAGTAGTGATTGTAAGTGGCTCTACTTTTCCAATAACCTCCTTAAAAAGGAGACTGTCTGAAAGCTGGCCCTGACCTTGATGTGTGGTCTGACACCTATCCCCCATCCCACAAAACTGTCTCACACGTGAAATGATTTATAATCGTGCCGGAGTACTTTAGGCCAGTATCAATGTAAGTGGAAATATTTGAGTCCTTTCAGCCACTAATTTCTAATTAGATTCTGGCTGACACTCTGAAACAGGAGTGTCATTGTTTTCGCTTTTGTGCTGTCCGGCCTAATTAATGAACAGACTCTTTCATAAGTAGATTAATGGAAGTTGTCTCATTATCCAAAGTTATTTCAGGCATGACTATATTGCACCTCATTAGAGAAGCATGAATTGAGGCAGCTTTCAATTAGAAGACAAAACCGATGTACAGTGTGGGTCTCATTTTTTAAGAATGGCTTATTTTTCTTGCATTTCCAGAAAAGATTCTTAGCCTTTGTTCCTCTGCCCATTTTCTCATCTGGGATGAAAGAGCTTTTTAATAACATTGGTGTTGATTTTTTACTGGATTTGTAATTGGAAGTTTTTGGCAACCCTAGATATGTCCCTTGATAAATGTGTGATCTTAATGAAATTACTTATAGTATCTGAATTCTTCTTTTCCACTTGTCAAATTGTACACAATACCTTGGTACCTTATTAACCTGATGGGATTCAATGAATGTGAACAAAAGCACTTAATAATCTTCCACTTCTTCCTTTTTCACATGAGCACATCCCTCCTTCCTGATCCTTTCTCTTTCCTTAGCTTCTGTGGTAGCTTTCTGTTCAGGTCCTCCTTTCTTCTATCTGTCCTTTTCTAACTTCAGTATTTAAATCAATGGTGCATCTCAGCTCTTTGAACTCCGATGAGTTGCATCTCCAACTTCACCTCCTGGCCATGGTCACATCCTAACCTTATCATCCCCATCAATGTCTCCAGTGAAAACCCTTGCCCTTCCTTATTCCAACTTCTGATTATAACCTTCTCTTTTATCCTATTTTTAAGTCTCTAGCACTTCATTTATTAATTTGGGTCATTTAAAATCCTTTGATTTCATGTATTGATTAATGATCTTTCCTCCAACATCCTTACTTGATAGCCAAACATTTAGATAAGATTGATAAAGGAGAATTCTGTTTTTAAAAAATCAAGCAAATAATCTGAGAAATATCATTCCAGCCTATCTACTTTGTAGCGTTTTGTAGCGTTTACTCTGTGGCATTTGGGTGGATCCCAGGATAACTGCTTCTCCCTGCAGAATTTTGGTAACAGGCGTTCTTTGACTCCATCTTATTATATTTGCTTTGACTCTTTTTTGGTTGCAATTAATTCATATCATTAAAGTAATAAAAAATGGGACAATAGCAAAGGAATTTATGATGAGTAGGATTTATGATAGGCTATCATGATCACTGTGTTATGGTATTATTCCCATGATTTCATTACTTTTTATGGCAAAATGGAAATTATCCTGGTGGGTCTAGTCTGATCACATAAGCCTTTTAGAGAGGATACAGGTCTAAAGATTTGGAGAATAAGAAGAATCCAATGTGCTGGCTTGAGGATGGAGGGGGCGTTGTGACAGGGAATGCAGGTGGCCTCTAGAAGCTGAAAGCATTCTCCAGCTGACAACTGGCCAGGACCTCAATCCCCAAAACAAAAGGAGGTCAATTCTGCCAAAACGGTGAGCTTCAAAGAGGAACCTAATCTTACAGGAGAGCCACAAGCCTGGTCAAAAAACCTTTGATTTCAGCCTTGTGAGGCTTTGAGCAGAGACCCTAGTCACACCATGCCCAGACTACTGCCCTACAGAGCTGTGAGCACATCAGTGGCTGGTGTTTTACACCACTAAGTTTGTGGTGATCTTTAACAGCAGCAAAAGAAAACTAATAGAAGACTATAATGAGAAGAAGCAGCTCTCTTCTGCTGTCACTCATCTTTCTCCTCAAAGCAAACACTTTAAACTTTTCTGGGCATCAGATTCCAAACATTTGTTCCTTCTGGTATATTTTATTTGACCTTAATACACCATGCTCTTGGTACTATTTCTAAATTTTCCTAATTTAGACATTATCTTTTTTTTTTTAAATTGTGATAAGAATTTTTTTTTTTTTTTTTTTTTTTCATAATTTATTCTTTTTTTTTTTTTTTTAAATTGTGATAAGAATTTTTTTTTTTTTTTTTTTGGTCATGACATACTGCATTTAGGTGGTGTTTTATGTACAAGAAAATGATTTTTTTTTCTATTTTTAAAAAATCATCTATTGCCTTTGTTTTTGCTTTTACTTTTTTTGGTTACTTTAAAGCTTTTCTCCCCACCCCTGAAAAGTGCATTTTCATCAATTTTTTAAAAAAATCTCCCACACTTTTTAAAGACTCTCACACTCAATGGAAAGTCTGCTCTGCTCTGTACCCAATGGACACTACCCTGCCCCACTCACCAGGATTGACCCCAGAGTCCAAGCCTAGGCCGGGGGTGTCTGGGCAGCCCTGGCCCATGTAAATCTAGGTTTAGTGTGAGCTCCTCTCAACTGAGATCACGGCACTGGGGCGCTGAGTCCTCACCCTGAGCTTTCCTGTGCCAGCCACCCCCACCTCTAGAGAGCTGCTTCCTCAGCTTAAATAACTTTTAAAAATAAAACTGCAAATATAAATATCTTTCTTTGTCAAAAATAGGATTTTTGCCTTTTTTTTCTTTTTTCTTTTTTTTGTTTTTAAGTTTTTCTTTTTCTTTTCTTTTTTTTTTTTTCCTATTTTTCCTTTCCATCTTCGGTCTTCAGTCTCACCTCGTTCAGTCCCTGGAGTAGACTTGGGCCCGAGAATGGAGGCAGTCTGGGCAGCTGGAATGTGGTAAGAATATTTAACATGGGATTCAGCCTATTAAAATTTTGAGTGTGTAACATGGTATGGTTTACTGTAGGTCCAGTGTTGCATAGCAGATCTCTAGGACTTATTTATCTTTCATAACTGAAATGTTTTGCCCCTCAATTAGCAACACTTCCCCTTCTTTCAGTCCTTAGCTATTGCCATTCTACTGTCTACTTTTGAATTTGATTATTTTAGATAGCTCATATAAGTGGAAGCATGCAGCATTTGTTCGTTTATGCCTGGCTTGTTTCACTCAACGTGATGTTTTCAAGGTTCAGTCGCATAACATGTATCAGAATTCAGCACCCCACACTTTTTAAATTTTGGCACTGGGAATTGAATCCAGGAGCATGATACCACTAGGCTACACCCATAACCCTTTTTAGTTTGTTTTGAAACATGGTGTCTCTAAGTTGCTGAGGCTGGCATTGAACTTACAATCCTTCTGACTTAGCCTCCTGAGTGCTGAGGTTGCAGGTGTGTGCCACTGCACCCAGCAGTTCCAGTCCTCTTTAAAGTAGAGCAGTATACTACTGTATACATAAACCACATTTTGTTTATCAGTTCACTCAGCAATGGACATTTAAGTTCTTTCAACAGAGCTGGTTATTTGCCTGCAGACTGCCTATAGGCTGCCCGCATAGTGCCTGCTGCCCATTGCTGCCTGAAAGTCCATTGGCAAGGTGTCCCAGATTTGGTGACAAGAAGCTGTGGCCATCTTGGGACACCAGTCAGGGCTTGGGAGTCTAGACCCAAAGGGCCTGAAGGTTTGCCACTGCCACCACCACCATCTAGGGGCATGACTGCCTCAGTCACAGGCCAGGACCTAGAGATCTATTGTTGGGGTGCCTGTAGTTCTTGTCATAACTGAGATCTTCCTGCTGAATGTGCTAGTGGCCACCATCTAGCTGCTTCATTGGAGGGGCACCCCTCTATGTGAGCACAGCCTGGGTGGTCTCTCTGCATCTTGAGACTGCAGCAAGGCAGAGACTGGGGAAGCTGAAGCCAAGGTTCATCAGATTGCAGCTGGGTTTGCATGGGTCATTCTGGGTTTGGCAAGCCTGTGGAAAGCCAGAGACAAGGGGCAGTTCCCCGAATGGGAGCACAGGTTGAAAAAACTGGAGAAAACCAAGGTCTCTCTAGCTCAGTGAGTCCTGAAGTGTGCAAGAAGGGGTTGGCTACAATGGGTGTGAAGGCTGGAACAGAGCATGAGGGCATGAGGGCAACTTGCTATCAGCTCACCCAGCCACTGGGTCCAGTGCCCACTGGACTGGAGCTACCATTAAACTTCAGACAACCCTACCTATTGGTGGCGAAGGGAAGCTGAGAAAATATTTGAAAGCCACTGGAAGCAATCAATGAATTTTCCATAGAGACTTCCCTTCCCCCCCCCCCTCACATCTTTACCATCTCTGAATCCAAATATTTTTCATGCACCAATTTATTGAGTAGTGGGATATCTGAAGAGTGTACTTCAGTTTGGTTGTATATTCTTATATTTTTACTTTTGAAAAAATTGAATATTTTTTTTCTTGCACCTATCTGTCTCCCTGGATTTTCTTTCTCACTTCCCTCATGCTAACAGCCAACTTTGATTAATTCCTCCCTCACTATTACTATAAGTGTTTAACTCTTTCTTCTTTTCTTCTACCTCATAAGCATCACATCCTACATTACTTCTATTTCCTCTTTGTCCATCATTTGAAATTGTAAACCCTTTTAGCAAACTTACAATTTATTTTGCAGATAATAATTGAACACATCATTTCTGCTTATTGCACCAAAACTGTAGATTTATTAATATGAGTTCTTTGGTTTAAGTTTGTATATTGTTTACATTGGGTGCTGCTAATATTGGGCTCTCCCTTAAAGGTGAGGTACAGGAATCCTTCAAGGACATGATAAGAGTGCACAGTAGAAACTATACTGCCTCAGATCCACACCACTAGATGGGAAGATACACAAACAACATGAAAAAACAAGGGGACAAAGCACCTCCAACAAACCAAGATGTGCCAATAATAGAATTCGTAGACAACACAGTAGAAGAAATGTCAGAGAAGGAGTTTGGAAGGTACATAGTTAGACTGATCTTTGAAATAAAGTATGGTTTTAGAGAGAAAATATAGGCAGTGAAATATCACTTCAATAAAGAGGCAGAGATTATAAAAAGGAATCAAGTTGAAATACTCAAAATGAATGAAACAATAAACCAAATTAAAAATTCAGTGGAAAATATTACCAACAGATAGACCACTTGGAAGAGAGAACTTCAGGCAATGAAGATAAAATATATACTCTGGAAAATAAAGTCAATCCTACAGAGAAGATGGTAATAAATCATGAACAGAAATACCAAGAAATATGGGATAACATGAAAGACCAAATTTAGGATTTATTGGAACAGATGAAAATATGAAGATACTAACCAAAGGAATGCACAATCTTTTCAAAGACACAATATCAGAAAATTGTCCAAATCTAAAGAATGAAGTGGAAAATCAACTACAAGAGGCTTACAGGACCCCAAATGTACACAATTACAGCAGACCCACACAAAGGCACATTATAATGAGAATGACTAACATAAAGAAAGAGAAAAGTATCAGATTAGATACAGGGGGAAATCAATCTCGGCTAATTTCTCAACCCAGACCCTCAATGCCAGGAGGTCCTGTAGTAACATATCAACCCTGAAAGAAAATGGACGCCAACCGAGAATTTTATATCCACCAAGCTAAGCTTCAGATTTGAAAATGATATAAAAACCTCCCATAATAAACAAACATTAAAAGAATTCACAAATAGAAAGCCTGTACTGCCAAACATGCTCAGCAAAATATTCCATGAGGAGAAAGTGAAACAAAACAAAACAAAACAATGAAAACCAGTAAAGGGAGGAACTACACTAAAGGAAATGTCAATAAAAGGAGAAACTCAGTCAAGTTAAAAATTAAAAATAAACCAAAATGGGAATACAATTCATATTTCAAGAATAACCCTGAATATTAATGGCCTAACATCATCAATCAAAAGACATAGACTGGCAGATTCGATTAAAAAAAGTCCCAATAATATGCTGTCTCCAAAAGACTCACGTCGTAGGAAAAGACATCCATACACTAAAGGTGAAAGGTTAGGAAAAAACATCATTCACATGGATTGTGTAAACATGCAGGGGTTTCCATCCTTATGTCGGATAAAGTGGACTTCAAGTCAAAGTTGGTCAGAAGAGATAAAGAAGAACATTTCATACTGCTTATGGGAATCATACACACACACACACACACACACACACACACACACATGTATGCCCCAAACAAAGGAGCATCTATATATGTCATACAAACCCTCT
This sequence comes from Glaucomys volans, assembly GCA_020662805.1. Lineage (NCBI taxonomy): Eukaryota > Metazoa > Chordata > Mammalia > Rodentia > Sciuridae > Glaucomys > Glaucomys volans. Next base: position 191,102 of record JAJEJO010048013.1, read on the forward strand.
CAATTTCAAAAATCAAATAGACCACAACACAATAATATTGGGTGACTTTAAGACACCTCCCTCACCTCTGTATAGATCTTCCAAACAAAAACTAAACAAAGAAATTATATAGAACTAAATAATACAATCAGTAATTTAGACTTAACAGACATATATAGAGTATTTCATTCATCATCTAGTGAATACACTTTCTTCTCAGCAGCACGTGGATCCTACTCTAAAGCAGACCCTAAGTTATACCATAAAACAACTCTTAGCAAATAAAGAAATAGAAATACTACCCTGCAGTCTATCAGATCATAATGGAGTGAAACTAGAGATCAACGATAAATTAGAAATAGAAGCTACTCCAACACCTGGAGACTAAATAACATGCTAATGAATGATAAACGGATAGCAAAAGAAATCAGGAAGGAAATAAAAAATACTTAGAGATAATTGAGAACACCCAGCACAACATATCAAAATCTCTGGAATATTATGAAGGCAGTCCTAAGAGGAAAATTCATTGAACTGAGCTCATTCATTAAAAGAATTGAGCAGTCAACAAATAAATGACCTAACATTACATCTCAAAGTCCTAGAAAAAAGCACAAATCAACACCAAATGCCATAGAAGACAGGAAATAATTAAAATCAGAGCTGAAACCAATGATATTGCAACAAAAGAAACAATTCAAAAAATTGACAAAACAAAAAATTGTTTCTTTGAAAAAATAAATAAAACCTCAGCTACACTAATGAAGAGAAAGCAAGAGAAAACACAAATTACTAAAATTTGTGATGAAAAAGGAAATATCACAATGGACACTACTGAAATACAGAAGATAATTAGAAACTATTTTGAAATTTATACTACAATAAAATAGAAAATCTTGATGACGTTGACAAATTTCTAGAGTCATAGTAACAATCCAGACTGAATTCTGTGGACATACACAATTTAAACAGATCAATTTCAAGCAATGAAATAGAAAATGCCATCAAAAGACTACCAAACAAGAAAATCCCAGGACAAATTGGATTCTCAGTCAAGTTCTACAAGACCTTCAAAGAAGAATTAACATCAATACTACTCAAATTATTTCATGAAATAGAAAAGGAGAGAACCTTTCCAAACTCATTCTATGAGGCTAGTATCATCCTGATACCAAAACACATCAAGGAAAGAAAACTTCAGACCACTATCCCTGATGAATATGGACATAAAAATTCTCAATAAAATTCTGACAAATCATATACAAAAAAGTATTAAGAGATAGTGCACCACGTTCAAGTGGGGTTCATCCCAGGGATGCAACATGTTGGTTCAACATGAGGAAATCAACAAAGGTAATTCATTACATTACTGGACTTAAAGACAAGAATCATATGATCATCTTAATAGATGCAGAAAAATCATTTGACAAAATATAGCACCTCTTCATTATCAAAACACTAGAACAATTAGGGATAGTAGGAACATACTTCAACATTGTAAAAGCTATCTATGCTAAGCCCAAGGCCACATCATTCTAAATGGAGAAAAAGTGAAAGCATTCCCTCTAAAAACTGGAACAAGACAGGGATGCCCTCTTTCACCACTTCTATTCAACATCGTCCTTGAAACTCTAGTCACAGCAATCAGACAGAAGAAAGAAATTAAAGGGATATGAATAGGAAAAGAAGAACTCAAACTATCAGTATTTGCTGATTGCATGACTCTATATTTAGATGATCCAAAACACTCCACCAGAAAACTTCTAGAACTAATAAATGAATTCAACAAAGTAGCAGGACATAAAATCAACACCCATAAGTCTAATGCATTTCTATAAATCAGTGATGAATTCTCTGAAGGAGAAGTTAGGAAACTACCCCATTCACAATAGCCTCAAAAAAAAAAAACACTTTGGAATCAACCTAACAAAAGAGGTGAAAGACCTCTACAATGAAAACTACAGAATACTGAAGAAAGAAATTGAAGAAGACCTAAGAAGATGGAAAGATCTCCCATGCTTTCAGATAGGCAGAATTAATATTGTCAAAATGGCCATACTACCAAAAGCTTTATACAGAATTAATGGAATTTCTATTAAAATCCCAATGCCATTCTTCATAGAATTAGAAAAACCAATCATGAAATTCATTTGGAAAAATAAGAGACCCAGAATAGTCAAAGCAATCCTTAGCAAGAGGAGGGTGAAGCAGGAGGCATCAGTTTACCAGACTTTAAACTATGCTACAGAGCAATAGTAACAAAATGGCATGGTACTGGAACCAAAATAGACATGTAGGCCAATGCAGAATAGAAGACACAATGACAAACTCAAATAAATAGTTATCTCATACCAGACAAAGGTGGCAAAAACATACATTGGAGAAAAGACAGCCTCTTCAACAAATGTTGCTGGGAAATTGGAAATCAACATGTAACAAAATGAAATTAAACCTTTATCTCTCATCCTGCACAAAAACTCAACTCAACATGGATCAAAGACTTGGATAGTAGAACAGAGACCCTGTGCCTAATAGAGGAAAAAGTAGGACCAAATCTCCATCATGGCTTAGGGACTGACATCCTCAGCCAGACTCCTAAGGCACAAGAAATAAAATCAAGAATCAATAAATGGGATGGATTCAAACTAAAAAGATTCTTTACAGCAAATGAAACCATCCAATAATGTGAACAGAAAGCCTACAGAATGGGAGAAAATTTTTACCATACATACCGTGGATAGACCACTAATCTCCAGGATATATAAAGAACTGAAAAAACTCAACACTAAAAAAAAACCCAATCAATAAATGGGCTAAGAAAATGAACAGAGGAGTCGCAGAAGAAGAAATGCAATTGATCAACAAATATGAAAAATTTTTATCATCTCTAGTGATTAGAGAAATGCAAATCAAAACTACTCTATGATTTCATCTCACTCCAGGCAGAATGGCAATTACCAAGAATACAAGCAACAATAAATGTTGACAAGGATGTGGGGAAATGGTGCCCTCATACATTGCCGGTGGGACTGCAAATTGGTACAATCACTATGGAAAGTAGTATGGAGATTCCTTAAAAATTTAGACTGGAATTACTATTTGACCCAGCTATCCCACACCTCAGTTTATACCCAAAGGATTTAAAATCAGCATACTACAGTGATGCAGCCACATCAATGTTTATAGAAGCTAAACTCATAATAGCTCAACTATGTGATGCCCTTGAACAAATGAATGAATGAATAAAGAAATAAGGCCCTATACACAATGGAATATTACTCAGCCTTAAAGAACAATGGAATTATGACATTTTCAGGTAAATGGATGGAACTGGAGAATATCACAATAAGTGAAATAAGCCAATCCCAAAATTCCAAAGGCTGAATGTCTTCTCTGATAAGCAGATCCTGGTCCGTAGTCGGGGAGTGGGAGGATGAAGGACCTTTGGATTGTACAGAGGTGAGTGAGGGGAGAAAAATTAGTGTGGGTATGGGAAGGATGGTATAATGAGGTGGACATTATTACCCCATATACATGTATGGTACACTGCAGGTGTGACTGCACAATGTTCAGCCAGAGGAAGCAGAAGTTGTGCTCCAATTGTATACAATGTGTCAAAATGCATTCTACTGTTAGGTATAACTGATTAGAACCAAAAAAAAGAAACCTAGGGAAAATACTATACTTAAAGGGAAAAATATTCTTTGCATTCTAAAAAAAGAGAAAGTATGTAGCAATAATTTATTGAAAGATTTTCCACAATTTTCTCCTGCTTCTCTGTTACCATAGCCACAAAGACTCCTTGGTAAGTACTAGAGATCTTATCAGAGGAGAAAAGGAGGTGAGAAAATGAGTCTACAATTGCCCCTAATTAAAAACATTTTCTTTAGGGAACTTGAGTGTACTCGTGCACATACACACACACACACACACACACACACATGCACAAATGCACAGTTTTGGTCAGACTCTGTACAAATACATCAACTCAGAAACTTGGAAAAGCACTCATAATTCTTCTGAAATATGTGACACATTTCTTTTGATAATTATAGTCACCCAAATGTTGGTTTAGTTCTAGAATATTCTCTCCCAGTCTAATATTAATAGTTAAATAACTAACTAAGTCACATTATTTTTCCATATCAAATAATGTGGAGGAGTCAAGCATGATCACTGCATCATTTTAAAGACAAAACCCAATGTATGTCACCACCAACTTGTTCTGGCCTGATAAACAAATCAAATAGCCTTTAAGAGTTTTTCACTTGCCAGGTGTGGTGGTGCACACCTGTAATCCCAGTGGTTCAGTAGGCTGAGGCAGGAGACTCTCAAGTTTAAAGCCAGCCTCAGCAACTTAGTGAGGCCCTAAGCCTCACTAAGGGAGGGATGTGGGGATGTGGCTCAGTGATTAAATGCCCCTTAGTTCAATCCTCGGTACAAAAAAAAAAAAAAAAAAGTTTTTCATTTAGATGGCTTAAGAAAGCATAAGAAATATCCACTAATTCCAAATCTTTGCCCTTTACCCAGAGTATCCCGTATGACCTACCCACACTCTAAATCAGCAATTCTGTTTTTAAGTGTTTATTAACTTGCACCCAGAATTTTTTCATCACCTAATTACTTATTATTTGAGTTTCTTGTAGAAATGCTCTGTTTAATCCTCACTGTAAGCTGCAATATTTAGAAAAACATTAGTGAGTTGTAATGTCAGGACTCTGGATAGCACAGGTCAGCTCTGGGTCCTAACTCAAGAGCCTTCTGCGATGAAAGTCCCTCTGCTGCAAAATGTGATTACAAAGTGAAACCATTGCTCAAGTTTTGCATCGTAGACCAGATCAAATGTTTCAACCCTTATCTTCTGGCCTTTCAAAACTACTTTCTTATTATTATTCATTAAAATATCCTCAAATTTCACCAAGACAAATGGCTATGCTCAGATTTTCACACACAGAAATAGCAGCTGTTAGTAATGACTGATAAGAAAGTAACCACCCTGAAACAGGCATAGACTTCAATTTACAAATAACCATTATGTGACATTTAAAAAGTATTTTTAATTATTTTTAAAGCCCAAGACCAAATTAACCTACAATAATTGGTTTTATTGCAGCAGAAAGGCATATCAAGAGGCTCAATTTGGATAAGTAACTTGAAACACCGTATTTACCGTTACATTATTTAGGGAGCAATGTCCACCTGTTAAGGGTTATGTGCTAGGCCTTTGGAATAAATTCAACACGAAATAGTGTTGAGCGTAATCTTTTAAGCTGTGATTATAGTAATATCTAGGATTATGGAGTGATTACCAGAAATTGTGAAATATTTACTATAATACTATAAAATGTAGTGTCACATTGAATGTTCAAAAAAACACCGTGAAAATTAGGTGAGGATCTTCATTAGAGAGTTGATGGCAGAACAGAAAAGATAATTCTAAATTACTCCTTAAATAACATTAACATAGGTCTGAGTTGTAACTTAGTGATAGAACACTTGCCTATCACTTATGAGGCACTGGGTTTGATTCTCAGCACCACATAAAAATAAATAAAATAAAGGTATTGTGTCCATCTACAAAAAAAAAATTAAAAAATAATATGAATATATCTAGAAGTGTTTATGTGGTGGACGTGAGATGCTCAGCTGACTATTTTATAGATTTTCTAAACACAAGACTGATTAGACACTTAAAATGTCAACAAGACACTGGAAGTTATAAAGAAAATGATAAATGAAAAATTTAAAAGAGAAGCAGGATATTGTCTATGAAAAAAGAAAAGTCAGTGAAAAGTGCTTCTGACATTCAGAACATGTTATGGCAAGTATTCTCCCATATCACACACACCAAGTCCCCAAAACGCTCTTCTGAGAATGAGGATGTATTTTCACGTATGCATTTTTGTCACAGAAGTCAGGTGCTGACAAGTAACCATGAGGGCAGATGTGAGCCATTTGCACAGAGAAGTACCCGGATGCATGCACACACAAAATTCGCATGCAATTAACTCCCATTGGCCTGTCTGTGGTCTCTGTCTGTGGTCTCCCTTTGACTCCCCAGCCAAGAGGATTCCCTCTAGGGAAGTTTGAGAACTACCTGTGGGAAGCAAGCACAAACGCAGGGACTTAACAACCCAAGTTCATAGACCTGGCTTCTCCAAATAAAGACATAATGGAAAACACCCACTGGCCTAGGCCAAAGGTGTCACAGATTAAAGAGCCATCCTAAGGAGACCAGCTGTGGCACCACATTGTGTGTAGGCTCCTAAGTATTCACTGAGGATGATTAATGGAGGGATTACTCCTTCAGGAAGTAATGTCTAGATTTGACTTTATAGGCACTGGACAAGGCCGGTAGGAGGAAACCAAATTAGCTTTAATTGACTCATCGTTTTTGACCTCCTCTCAGGCTTTTTGAAACATAAACCAACCCTTAGCACATTAATCAAGTTTGAGACACTCATTTCAAGAAACATTCATCAAAAGTAATTTCTTTAATACTTCTAAAATTACATAAATTAAGTTAGGATGTTGAGAGACCTGGGAAATAATAATTTGCATTCATTTACATCCTTTAGTTGAACATTTTATGAGTATTTACAGGTTATCTCCTTATATTTTTTTTCCTCATTGCAGTGGTGGGAATGGAATGCAGGGACTTGAGCCCACCAAGGCAAATTTTCTGCCCCTGAGCTATATTTCCAGTTCTCCATGTATTCTAATACTACATTCCTATACTAATTCTATAAATAATGTAGTAGAGGCCATTTATCTCTTGCCATGAAAAGAAAATAAGACATAGAGATATCAAATGATCTTCCCATGGTTATAGAGTGTGGGGAAGAGCTGGGATGATTAACCAGATCTTCCTTTTCTTCCTCTTAGACATCAAGACCACTGCACACATCAAGTTAAGCAGCCACAGTGACATACATACAGGTAACCAAAAAGCTCTTGTAGAAAAATATCTACTCTACAAAAAGTAAATGGGTATATTGTTTGTGCTGATTTTCTCTTCACCTATTTCAGGAATGCTTCAGCAAAACAAAAATCCATAATATCCGTGGAAGACAATATCACTGTGAGATCGGTTTTCTGTATATGCTTCTTGTGGTTATGTTCTGGCTCTAATGGAAATGAGAAATAAATGGTGATTTCACAGAAGTGTATTGTGTACTATCTGTGATGTATATTTCAGGTTCATGCACAAGTATCCAAGAACTCTCAACCTCTGTACAAGCCTTTACGTTTACTGCAAATTACATTTTAGACCTCCATGATGCTTTTCTGTTGCAATCATACCTTATCAGTTTGTGTAATAGAAAATTCCATTCCATAAATTGTATTTACTTCCTACAGGCAGGCTTCATCAACTAGAAAATGAGCTAGTTCAGGAAGCATAGAATCAGAATTCAGATAATTGAGAAAACTAAATCCTTTCCTTTTTTTCATTTTATAAAGTTCATGAGGAACTATAGCAATGGTTCAGGGAAAAAATTATCTTTCATACTGTATTTCTTGAAGTGCTTTTGGAAAAAAGTATGCATTTACTTAGTACTCAATGTATCAAAAATTATTTGGGAACATTTCACATCTGGTATATTCTGAGCATGATAGGGAATAGGGTTTTCTCAAGAAGTATAGAATGTAAGTCATTTCAGAAGGATCCTCTGAGTTTGCATAGGAAAAAAAAAAGCAAGTTCATGTGCAATAATTAGAAAACAATAAGTTGGGTCACAAGTTTGACCACCATTTTAAATAATAAGTTAAGAAAGAGTCAGTGTATGTTGTCCTTGTTGGGATGGTGCCTTTCAAGCAATGGATCCTCAGGTCACCTCTGACAATGGGTAGCTTATTATGCTGAGATGAAGCAGGGAGCACGTTCAGATGAACTCTCTTCTGTGGCCATGTGCTTATAGAAGAGGGTTTGGAATAGACCAGTGCAACCAGAGAGGAGGGGCCAGTCACCTCTGATACAATGATAGCTTAGTCTGGGTGCAATAATCTGAAGCTAATCAAGAACAACGATTTGAGGTTGTAAAAGTATGGTTAGCTTTGAAATTTTAAAAAGTATTTGAGAATACAGTTTAGATAATGTATTCTTTTTGAAAGAAAGTCTTCCTTGGGCAAACTTCAAATTACTTTGGAGAAAGTTATTTCAACAGTTCCTACATAGTAAGTGTTGACCCCTGTGGTGGTCATTGCTGGTTGATGGGACAAAGAGATATCATCCGGGAACTCATCATTGCATGGCAGAAAGAGAAATGTACTGTTTACGTTATATTTGGTACAACTTGGTAAGTGCTACTAGTGTACCAGGAACAAATGTATTGTGGGCACACAGAAGGCAAAGTGACAAAGTTCTCAGGGGCTACATGTAAAGGAAAGCTTTGTTTGTAAGTGAGGATAGTGTTTTTCAGCAGAGAAGGTGAAAAGGATTTGAGGGAGAAAGGAAATAGAATATGCAAAGACACAGAGGCATGAGAAAGCTAACTGGATTTGGGGAAAAATTTATTTAAAGTCCTGTAATAAGTTGTCCTGGGGAAGAGACTGAATTGCTTGCAGAATAAGTCTGGGACAGATTGTGTAGAGCCTTTTATGCCACCCTAAGGAATTTATACCACAGGCAATGGAAACTGAGGAAATTTGGGAAGGAATGAAATGACATGGTTCTGAGACTGGGGAAAATCAACTCTGCTAGAATGGAAGACAGATTGGCAAAAGAAAATCTGGAGAGTAAGACACTCCCTGGGACGGACTTGAACCCTTCAACTGAGATGTGGGGACTTTAAGGAAGACATCAGCAGTGAAAGAAGGAAAAAGAGATGGATTTCAGAGACATGATCACTAACTGAGCTTGGAAACTCAAAATCTCACACAGAGGTTGTATTGGAATTTTTGTCATTGACATGGTGTGGGCAATAGTTATTCTCTCTTAAATTACTCAGTCAAAATTTTAATTTAAAACTAACTATAAAAGATTTATTATGTCTCTATTAATAATCATTCAGATTATTCACATGACTAAGATATAAAGTTAATTCAAGTCAGAATCTAGTTATTGATATTTTTAGGTAGATGAAATCAACTCTAATGTTAGAATGACATAAAAATAACTGAAATCACATGTAAAAGTTGATATTTCTGGAAATTTCATCATTCTGCAGTGGCTTATAATTTCCACCTTTAAAATTATTACCCTAGCATTTACAAACATAGAAGGTTCATTATTTCATCATTTCCTCATAATATTCCACAAATGGGGGGAGAATTCACAATGAATTTCATTGTCAATCTATGAGAAGGTTATAGATATAGATACTTATGACTCCAAATGTTTTATTTTTTATGGAGCTTGGGAGATGATTTACTGAGCTTGCTCATCTAGTAAACATCATGAAAGATGAATCTCATTTATATGTATATTTTAAAGATTAGGATTTATTTTTTTCTTGACAGAGGTCAGATGGTATGGTTTCACAGATTAGTAATGATTTTATTAAAAACAGTAGGCACGATTATAATTACTCAAGTGCCATCACTTATCTGAGAGATGTTAGTACTGTCCTACTGTTAGTGTAATGATATGCTAATGGGAGACTGTAAGGCACAGAAAACCCGCAGTATGTTATCACTGGAGAAATCATATTTAATAAGAGATATTAAGAAAGATGCAAATGTAATTTTGTAAATTTGATGGATACCCAGAATGGTTTTTGCCTGGTACTGACTTTTTAAAAAAACTGTATCAGAGTGCATAAAATGAAGACTCAGTGTCCTGTGGTGTCAATTTATGAGAATTGCCATATTATCCACAAGAATTTATATTTAATCACATAAAATTAGAATCTGATTCAAAGGTATTCAATCAAGTTCAACTTTAACATTTAAGATTGTTTTATTTTTTCACGGTGAATCAGATGTATAAGTCAGGTTTTCCAGAGAAGGAGAACTAATACAACTAAATATATAACACATATGACAACCAAATATATAATATATTTACTGGGGAGGGATGCTGACAAAACTGAAGTCATTAGAGCAGGTCCTAGACTAGAAATTCAGGTTGAATTGGTATTTTTGTTTTGTCTCTGAAATCTGTAGGCTGGAAACTCAAATGGGATTTTCATGTTGCAGTTCTGAGGCAAAATTTCTTCTTCAGAAAACCTTTTGCACTTAAGGTCTTTTTCTGAAAGGATGAGTCAACCCATATTATGGAGGGTAATCTGCCTTATTCAAAGTCTGTTTATTTAAATGTTAATCACATCTGAAAACTACCTTCACAGGAACATCTAGACAGGTGTTAGATTAAGCAATTGGTTTCTAGTGCTCTAGCCAAACTAACACAAAAATGAACCATCACAGTAGATATAATGAAGACAAGAAAATTTCTAATTTGGTGAACAGCAAAGCGAGTTTTACTTGAAGGTTCATCATAAGGACTTGCGAGGTTTAGTTTTTCACAGAAACATTCTATTTAAATTCTATTTGAATGGTTTGAATCATTCAAATTTGACTTGAAAGAAACATCTAAAATTTATTTTTTCAAGTCAGAAAAAGTATCATTTCTTTAGACTTTTGTAGAATCTCTTTGATATGTGTATAGCTTTTAGGATGCAAATGTGATTGCTCATTTAGTTACCAGGTATCACCTGTAATCATTTCAGCGATAATTTCAGGTTCTAATGGGTTGATATAACCACTCCATACATATGATATGTGACATTCACCTTCAAAGTTAATGATTCACTTTCTTCAAAGTTAATGATGTTGTGTTTATAAATGGTAGGTACATAAAAGCAGGCTTTCCAGATACATGCTTCATTAGTGGAGGAGAGAGAGAATTTCTGTTTGTATATGATTGGCATATGCAGGCTCACTTTGCTCTTAAAGTTCATTACACTATATCTATGGCCATCTTACAGATGGAGAAATTGAGACAGATTGAGCAATCGAATCACATCACAACCCCGAGAAGTCGTTGAATAGGATATCACAGAAGACAGACTCTCAAAGTAGAAGTCCTATGTTTACTTTTTAAAAATATGAAATTAAAGTTCACAGTTTCTAATTTCCATATTCAGATATCTGGGTCTTCAGAATAATTTTGAAGATGGGCCTCACCAGAAATGGATGAGAACACATGGATATAAGGAAAGGAATAAAGTGCTGGTGTTACCTCATGCTCCCCTTCCACTTCTGCAAAGTCTGTGCCACCTTCACAGAAAGGTGTCCACAGTCCACACTGGTCACAGTGGCGTGCAGGTGATCAAATGGACTTCCACGCTGGGATGGGTAACATGGAGTGAGGAGGTGGAGCTCACCATCCAGAGTAAGTATAAGGAAAGGCCAGTTCAACTCAAAAGTTACTTTTTGTTCAACAGATATCTTACCCATTAGTCTTTATTCATCCATTTCAACTTCTATCTCAATCCCCTCCTTCTTCATAAAGTTCTGTATTAGGAAGACTGATTTCAGTTGCAAATACAGCTATTCCCCCTTTATTGAAGGTTCCAAGATTTCTAGTGGATGCCTGAAACTGTGGATAGTATCAAAACTACTCAGACTCTGTTTTTCCAATGCATACATACTTATGAAGTTTTATTTGTAATTAGGCACAGTAAGATATTAACCACAACAATAATAAAATAGAGCAATTACAGCAGTAAGCAGTATAACCTTCGGGCTACAAGATGGCTATCAGTGGCAGCTGGTACTACAAAATTCCTTCCTATGTGCAGTAGAAAGGCAAAGAAACTTCTTTCCAGCCTAACTGAGTGAAAAAAAAAATGTTTTTAGTTCTTTCCACCTTTTTATACAGTGTAATGTGAACGCTGGTTTATCTTCTTGTTTTATACATTTATTATGAAACAGGTATATACTGAAAGGTATATGGCAAATATATAAAATATAAATAGAATGCATATTTTCAGTTTCAACGCCTAGACTAAGAGTAGAACTTTACTTACATCTTCAAAGCCTGTTGTGTGTCTCTTCACTATTTGAATATCCTCCCCTCCATTCATAAGTAATCACAACCTTGGATTTTTGGTTATTATTCTTTTGATAGTATTTATAGTTATTCTATATATTTAACACATCCTAAATCATATGGATGTTTTATATACAAAAACATACTGTGTGGTTGGTTGCGATTTTTTTCTCTCTCAATATTCTGCTGGTGGTATTCATTTATATTTATGCATGTAGCTACATTTGTTCCTGCTTACTAATTTATACTAATTTATAGTACTTCCTTCTATGACTATATTATACATTTTTGGATAGCCAGTCTACCAATGAGAGCTGTTGGGGTTATTTCCTATTTTCAGCTATTTTAAACAATGCTCCCATGGACCTCATAGGCATTTTTCCTGGTAACCATATGTGAGATCTGCTCTAGAGTACAAACATCAAAAGTTGAATTGCTGAATCCTGTGGAATATACATCTTCAACTTAATGAGTTCTGAGTAAACTGTCTTATCCAGTGGTTTTTCCAGCTTACAGCAGTTATAAGAATCCCCTTTGCTACATCATTGATATTATCATACTTAAAGATGTTCATTTTTCAATTTTTCTTATGTGGGTTTAAAATGGTATCTCACTTTCCATAATTCCACCTAAGGGTAAACAAAATTTTTATTGTTGTTTGGGGGAATTTACATTTCTGTGGAATCCCTGTTTGTGCTTTTCGCTTGTTTTTTCTCATTGCCTTAACTATATATATTATGAATAATAATTTTTTCTCATTAGCGTAGGATATTTTCTAGCATTTGTCATGTTCTTGAACCTTTTAAATACTCTTGATAACTGTTTTAAAATTATTATGTAGCTGAATTTGATCATTTGTTTAAAATGTGTGCCTTTTACATATTAAGAAAATTTTTAATAATCCCAATTTACATGAAGTAGTCTTACTTTTTCCTATGTATTTAAAATCCTGCTTTTCACAAAATGTAATCCACCTGAAATCTGTGTCCTTGTAAAATTTTTTATTCCCATTTTCCACATGGACACTGTCTTGCCCCATACCATTTAAGAAATGTCCTTATTTCCCCCAGTTCTGCCATGATGGTACTAAAATATAATAGGTTTTAATTTATGCATGGGTGTAATTTTAGACTCTATTCAGTACTGTGGGTCTTTTTTCTACTTCTGCACTTATACTACCTTGTTATGAAAAGTCTCAATTTATTGTAGGCAAGCATCTCTACACTTACAATGAACAAGTCGAGAAAAAAACCAGGAAAATGATCCCATTCACAATGGCTTCAAAATAATTAAAATAAAATACCTAGGAATAAACACAACCAAGGAGAGGAAGGACCTCTATAAGAAAAATTATAGGACACTGAAAAAAGAAATAGGATACACTAGAAAATGGAAAGAGCTCCTGTATTCATGGATAGGCAGAATTATTATTATTAAACTGGTCATATTATCAAAAGCAATCTACAGATTCAGTGCAATCCCCATTAGAATACTAATGATGTTCTTCACAGAACTAGAAAAAGCAATCCTAAAATTCATATGGAAGACCCAAAGTCTGAGAATAGCTAAAGCAAAAAGTGAAATGCTAGAGGCATCACAACACCCAATTTCAAATTACACTACAGAGCCATAGTAACAAAAATAGCATGGTACTGGCATCAAAACAGATATGTAAATCAGGGAAATAGAATACATAGGGACAAACCCACATAGTTACAGTCACTGATACTTGACAAAGATGCCAAAAGCATATGTTGGAGAAAACTGGATATCCATATGTAGAAGAATCCATATGTGGAAGAATGAAACTAGATCCCTATCTTTCATCCCATGCAAGTGTCAACTCAAAATGTATCCAAGACTTACACAGAAGAGTAGAAACTTAGCAACTGCCAGAGGAAAAAATAAGGGAGACACTTCAAAATACAGGCACAGCCATTGATGTTTTTGAATCTGTTAATAACATTTTTTAAACTTCATGTCTGCTAATCAAGTAACTGGGTCCTATGTATGTATTTTTGTTGCATGAGTTTGAGTTTTGCTTCTTAATAGTCCTATAATTTGTGGCCGAATGTTGGACATTGTGTTTCATAAATCATGGAGTACCCAGCTGATATTATCTTCTTCCAGAAAGTAACATCACAAATTACTTAATATGAATAGAATTTCAGCTAATTTTAATTGTGCTGAAATTTTTAAAAGGCTTTGTTAATAAGTGGTTCATGTTTTCTATTCAGTTGTAGTTTTCTAAGCTTTGAAGCAGAGATCTGGGCTTGTTTATCAGATCTGTTTCTCCTTGTAAGACCTTGAATTTTGTCTCCTGTAGAAAACACCGCCCTGCCATTAATCAGTTTCCTACCTAGTTTCTTATCTTCCTGCTTTGAGCAATTCAAGAATTTAAAAGCATTAGAATGTCAAGATCATTTTCCTACATATTCTTGCTACTGGAGTTCAACACCCTATGTAGCTCCTTTGGCAGCTCTGATCTCTAATTACTGTCTCTTTAGTCAACTGAGAGCCAAAATTTCTGTTGACTTTTCTGTTCCCTATCAGTGTTTCCTGACTGGAACCTCTACTTGGATTCATGCTAAGAACTGGTAAATACCCTGAAGTAAAATGGCTGCAAAATATCAGCTGATCTCTGAGTGCTTCCTTTCTCCACATGACACTGTCCTCTAAACTATTCACCTTGGACGTTCTCCAATGCCTTCAAGCAGAAGTTAATTTTTTTTTGTTCTTTTTTGTTTTGTTTTGCATTTTATCAAGTTTTCTTAGTTGTTCTCTGAAGGAAGATTGGTTTGCTGCAAGCGATTTTATTTTACAAAGATGTAGTATTGCAGTTAATTTAAAATATTTTCATTTAAAAGTAAAATATCAATACAGAAAAAAGCACATTAGAATAAAATTGTAGAGCTTAGTGGATTATATGAAGGCAAACACCTGTAACCTTTTAGTAAAGAAATTGATATTCTCCAGGTGAATGCATTTCATATGTCTCATTCCAATCAGAGTCTTATCAAATTCTCCTCCCAAATAGCTACTATCCTTTTCATTTCTTTAGGAAAATTTTCACCCAAATGTAAAGTCCTTGGTATAATAGTGTGGTGTTATCCATGTTTTGAGCATAGCTTAAATATCTTTTAATGACTAAATTTCACCTCTGCCCCCTTTTTTACCTTACAATGTATCTTTTGAAAAATTTGGATTATTTGGCCCTTATTGTTTCCTGATTTCTGAATGCTATTGGACAATGGTTCTGTAAATGTCAGTTGATGGTGTTAATTGTTTTATATCTTTGCTGAATTTCTGTCCACTGATTCTATTACTACTAAGAAAGGAATAAGACCTCCAATTACAATAGTTGATTTTTACTTTCTTCTTTGTTTTTACCCAATTTGGCTTCATGCATTTGAAATCTGTTATTAGGGGAATACACATTTAGGATCGGCATGCTTTCTTGATGAATAAACCCTTTGTCCTTAGCTTAGCTCCTTCTATCTTTTGCAATTATCTTTGCTTGAAGTAACATACAAGTACTTAAATTTTATTTTCTTATTTTTAAAAAACTTTTTATTTTAAAGATCTTTATTTTTTGCTTTTTTTAAAAATCATGGTAAGACACGTGTCCCTAACATTTACCATTTTAACCTCTTTGAGGTGTAGAATTTAGTAGTTGAGAACATTCACAATTCTGTGTGACAGTCGCCGCTATCCATCTCCGGAGTTTTTCATCCTAAATGAAAACTCTGTACCCATTAAACAGTTAATTCTCTACTCTTCTCTTTCCCCATCCCCAATAACACTTATTTACTTACTGTGACTCTATGAATTCAGGTATTCTAGGTAATTTATATACTTGGAATTATGTAGTCATTCTTTTGTGTTTGGCTTGTTAATTTAGAATGATATTTTCAAGATGCAGTCAAGTTGTAGAACTGTATAAAAATTCCATTCTTCTTTAAGGTTGAGTAATGTCCATTACAGACATATAACCACAGTTTACTTATGTATTTGTCTGGTGATGGACAGTTAGTTTGTTTCTACATTTAAGCTATCATGAGTAATACTACTATGGGCATCATTGTACAAATAGATATTCAAATTGCTGCCTTTCAATATTTTGCTAAACATGTAGAGATAAGATTGCTGGATTGTAAAATTTAATTAAGTTAAATTAATGAATTATTGAATTTCACATTTAACCTTTTGAGGAACCATCATACAGTCATCCATATTGACTGTACTATTTTACTTCACTATCAGCAATACACAAAAGTTTCCACTTTTCCAGTCTTGCCGATTACAGTTGATTTCTGCTGGGTTTTGCTGGTTTTTATTTGGATTATAGTCATCCTATGTCATGGGCGTTAAGTGATATCTCTTTATGGATTTGACTTATATTACCTTAATGACTAGTGATGGTGAACATATTTTCATATTCTTATTGGCTATTTTTATATATTCTTTGAAGAAATGTATTCAAATATTTTGTCCATTTTAATTTTATTTTTATTTTTGATAGGAGTACTTTTTTATTCCTGGATATTATTCCCTTATCAGATATATGCTCTGAAAATATTTTTCCCAATTCTGTGAACTGTATTTTTACTCTGGTATTACATTTTGATACAAAAAAGTTTTAAATTTTGATGAAATCCAATTAGTCTTTTTTTCTTCCCCCCTTTTGTGCTGTGCTTTTGGTGTCATAGCCAAGAAATAATCACCAAATCCAATGTCATAAAACATTTACCCTATGTGTTCTTCTAAGAATTTTATCGTTGCCACTCTTATATTTTAGTCTTGATTCTCTTTGAGTTAATTTTATACATGGTGTGTGAAAAGGTCCAGTTTCATTCTTTTGCACAGGGGTATTTAGTTTTCCAAAACTAATTTGTTTAAAAGACTGTTATTTACTCATTGAATGATTTAGCATTCTTATCAAAAATCAATTAATCGTATGTGCAAAGCTTTATTTTTGGGGGGATTTATGTTCTATTTCTGGTTTATGGATCTGTGCCTTAGTAAATTAAGGATGTTATAAATAAAGTATCACACTTCAGGAGGCTGGAGATCTTGATATCAGATAGCCTGCACTGTCACATCCTGGTGAGTCCCCTTCTGGGTTATATGACAAAAAGAGAACTTAGGAGTGCATGACAAAAAGAGAACTTAGGAGTTCTCTTGGGTCTCTTTTATAAAAGCATTTATCAGAGTCAGATGGCTCCACTCTGTTGACCTTCTTATCCCCTAAAGTTCTAGTCTAATCCAATCACACTGGGAGTTTGGTTTTCAACATAGGGATTTTGGGAGCACACAAATGTTCAGTCTATAACAATCTGTCCTTATTTTAGTACCACACTGTTTTGCTTATTGTAGTTTCATAGTAAAATTTAAAACTAAGAAGGGTGCATCCTACAACACTGTTCTTTTGCAAAACTGTTTTGGCTATTCAGGGTCCATTTTCACAACACATGAATTTTAGACTGGGTTTTTCTATGAATGCAAATATCACAGGATTTTGATAGGGATTAACTTAAATTTGTAGATTTCTTTGGGTAGTACTGTCATCTTAACAATATTAGGCCTCACAATTTGTGAACATGGAATGTCTTTCATTTGTATCTTCTTTAATTTCTTTCGGTAAGGTTTTATGGTTTTCAGCATACAAGTTCTTTGTCTTCATGTTTGGATTAATTCCAAACATGATTTTTTTGGGGTGTGATTTTTTTGTGTGTGATATTCTGGATGGAATTGTTTTCTTAATTTCCTTTGGGGTTTTTCATTGTTAGTATACACAAATGCACCTGATTAGTATGTGTTAATTGTATCTTGAGACGTTAAATTCATGTATTAACTTTTCCTAGTTTGTATGTCTTTTATTCATCTTTTCTTCATTACACTCACTAGGATTTTCAATATCATGTTAAATAGAAGTGGTGACAGCAGGTATCCTTGATTTCTGATCTTAAGGCAGAAACCTTTAGTCTTTCACCAATGAGTATAACATTAGCTGTGGGTTTCTAATGTGTGGCTCTTTGTCATGTTTTGTGAGTTCCATCTGGTCCTACTTTTTTTTTTGTTTTATAAAATCAAGACAGAGTATTAGATTTTGTCATTTTTTTTTGCATTCTCTAAACATTGTGTGTTATACGGATTATTATTACATGTTGAAACAATCTTATATTCCAGAAATAAATTCCACTTAATCATGGTGCACACTCTTTTTTACACGTTGATGAATTAAGTTTGCTAGTATTTTCTTGAGGATTTTACTGTCAATATTCTTGAGGAACATTCATCATTTTCTTTTCTTGTCTTTGTTCAACTTCATTGTCAGGGAATGCTGGCCTGATAGACTGAGTCAGAAAGTTTGAATTCTTATTAAGAACTTGGGGAGAGCTTGAGGATTGGAGCTGATTCTACTTTAAATATTTGATCTACCTTTTTTTAATGTTTTATTTTTGCTTGGGTATATCTAGCCACATTTTACCAAAAAAATTCAAGATGGCATAAACCTAACATGTCCAAAATTGGAGAATACAGGATTAGGTAAGATAGGAAAAGAGTGGAAAAACCACAGCAGGGAGTGTTAATATAAGTGCCATAGCAACGGCTTTTAAAATATATATATATATATATATATATATATATATATATATATATATATATAT
>JAJEJO010048013.1:209753-245896 GCA_020662805.1 Glaucomys volans
TAGATATACATGACAGTAGAGTGTATTTTGACATGTTATAATACATGAGTATAACTTATTCTAATTAGGATCCCAGTCTTGTGGATGTACACAATGTTAAGATTCACTGTGGTGTATTCATATATGAAAATAGGAAAGTTATGTCCAATTTATTCCACTGTCTTTCCTAACCCCTCCCTTCCCTTCATTTCCCATTGTCTAATCCATTGAACTTCTATTCTCCCCCACCCCCTTGTTGTGAATTAGCACTCACATATCAGAGATACAGTGTTTGGGGATTGGTTTATTCTACTTCATCTCCAGAGGCAGCCATTTCCCAGCAAAAGTATAATGTCATTGTTTTTTATGGCTGAGTAGTATTTCATTGTGAATGTGTATCACATTTTCTTTATCCATTCATCTGTTGAAGATCACCTTGGTTGGTTCCATTGCTTAGTTATTTTGAGTTGAGAAGACACAGAGGCAAACCCACATAAATACAATTATCTCATACTAGACAAGACATCTTATACATACAATGGAGAAAAGATAACCTCTTCCACAAGTGCTGCTGAGAAACTGGAAATTCATACGTATCCCCTATCTCTCAACCTGCACAAAACTCAATTCAAAGTGGATCAAAGACCTAGAATTTAGACCAGAAACCCAGCACCTGCTAGAAGAAAGTGTAGGCCCAACTCTCCATCATGTCGGTTTAGGAATTGACTTCCTTAACAAGACTCCAAAAGCTCAAGAAGGAAAATTGAGAATCAATAAATGGGATGGTATCAAACTAAAAAACTCCTTCACAGCAAAGAAAACAATTAAGAGTGGGAAGAGAGAGTCTACAGAATGGGAGAAAATCTGTACCACCTGCATCTCAGATAGAGCACTAATCTCCTGGATATACAAAGACCTCAAAAAAATTAACACCAAAAACCAAATAACCCACTCAATAAATGGGCAAAGGAACTGAAAAGACACTTCACAGAAGAAGAAATATGAATGGTCAACAAATATATGAAAAAAACATTCAACATCTCTAGCAATTAGAGCAATGCAAATTAAAACTACACTGAGATTTCATCTCACTCCAATCAGAATGGCAATTATCAAGAATACAAGTAACAATAAATGTTGGTGAGGATGTGGGGGGGAAAGGTTCACTCAGACATTGCTGATGGGAATGTAAATTGGTGTAACCATTATGGAGATTGCTCAGAAAACTTGGAATGAAACCATGCACTGACCCAGTTATCCCACTCTTTGGTATATATCCAAACAGGTTAAAATCAACACACTGTAGTGATATGGCAACATCAGGGTTTATTTAATATACTTCACGAGTGAAGGAGGCCATATGGCCCAGATCTCAACCTGCAGGATTCTGGCCAGCATTTGTTGCAGGGCAGCGTTGGTGGTCAAAACTGTGAGCATTTGTTTATCCGGGAGTGTATTAATTTCTTCCTCATATTTGAAGTACAGTTCTTCCAGGTACATGATTCTCACTTGACACAGCTTTTCTTTTAGCATATTAACTGTATCAGCCCCTGGCCTTTGATTTCCAATGTTTCTGTTGAGAAATTGGTTGGAAATCTTAATGAGGATCTTTTGTGTGTGATGAATTTCTTTTTTCTTGCTGCTTTCAAGAGTCTGTCTTTATCTTTGTCTATTTCTTGGTACTGGGATAGAACCCAGGGGTGCTCTACCACTCATCTACATTCCCAACCCTTTTGATTTTTTATTTTGAGTCAGGGTCCCTCTAAGTTTTCCAGGCTGGCCTCAAATTTGTGATACTCCTGCCTCAGCCTCACAAGCAGCTGGAATTGCAGGCACACACCAACCGTTTTGTCATTTGACAGTTTGATTATAAAATGTTTTAGTAAAGGTCTATTTTTTCATTCCTGTAGTATGGGTCTTCTTTTGAGTCAATCCTATTTGGGATTCTGTTGAGTTTCTTTCATTTATTGATTCACATGTGACATCAAATTTGTGAAGTTCTTAGTCATTCTTCTTCAGATAATCTTTCCCTCTTCTTCTGGAACTCCATAATTTACACGTTCATCTATCTGATGGTATTCCATGAGTCCCAGGCTTTTTCACTTTTTCTTCCCTTTTTTTCCCTTTCAGGTTCTCAGACTTTATAATTTTAAATTTCCTGTCTTCAATTTTGCTTATTCTCTATTCTATCTGCTCACATCTGCTGTTGAACATTCATAGTTAAATTTTCATTTTGATTATGATACTTTTGGTTCCAGAATTTGTTGGGTCTCTTAATGATTTCTATTTCTTTGTGAAAATTCTGTTTTTCCATTATTTTTCATTCTGTGTCCATGTTTTCCCTTAGATTTTTGAGCCTATTTAAGACAATTGTTTTACAGTCATTTTATAGTAAATCTGAGGTCTGGGGATGGTTTCTGTTCACTTATTTTGTTTTTCTGATTGAACCATAGTTTTGTGTTTCTTTCATACCATCTTACTTTTTGTCATGAAAACTTGGCATTTGACTGTTATAATGTGGTAGCCTGGAAATCATCCTTCTCATTCCCCAGAATGTGCTGTTTGTTTTTGATTGTTCAGTGCTGTAGTAGTGCATTTCTTTCTTGAGACTTTTCCTAACTATGACAGTGAAGATTACTGCTAATAATATGTAATCACTAAAGATTTTGATTCTTTGGCTTGTGTTCAACTAATATTTTGACAAGAATTTATTGGATGTCAGCCTTTGAAATAAACAAAATAATAAGCAATATGAGAGAGAGAGAGAGAGAGAGAGAGAGAGAGAGAGAGAGAGAGAGAGAGAGGTGGGGGGGATCTTTGCAGTTTGGCTCTTTGCTGGGGCACTTAAACACCAGACTTCTTGTTCTGAGCTATGGATCAGCCCAATATGAAACTTAAAGTCTTCCATGACTTCTTGTGAACATGCATCTTACTTAGGTGTGTGTGTGGCTTTAAAAAATAATTCCCTGATACACCCTGCTGCTTTCGAATGTCCTAATTTCCTAAATAGTTTCACTTCAACTTTTCCTTCAGTGTGTCCTCCAGGCCTTAGATCCTTATTGTGTATTTCTTAGTCTAACTTCTTGCCCCAGGATTATTCTCTAGAAATCCTACAAAGTTTCTTTAGAAAGCTTCTGGTTATTCTTTCAAAGTTTCTATGGAGAAACAAGAACTTGGAGCCTCCTATTCCATGTTTTTGCCAATGTCAATTCTTTGATTAGTGTTTGCATGGTATATTTTGTACCTATTTTAAAGTACTGATATTTCAAGTTAGTTTCTTGTAAACATCTTGTAGATGGGTCATGTCTTAAAAAGCTATTCCTATAATCCATGTCTTTGAATTAGTGATTATGTTTAAATTTGGGTCTGCCATTTTATTATTTGGTTTTTGTTCATATACTTTTTAAAATTCCTATTCTCTATCTTCCAATGTCCTTTGGGGTTATTTAAAACTTTTTAAAGTATTCCATTTTAATATTTATATGTTAAATGTAATATGTGGGCACACACACACACAGACACATAAGTTTGAGTACACTTCTTCCTTTGGTTTATGTAGAAGTTGTTCCAAAGATTACAATATACCTGCTTGACTTTTCATAGTCTACTTAGAATTGGTAGTTTACCTTCTAAGTGGAATGTAGAAACATTATTAAATATAGTTTTTCCCTTTATTCTATGGTTATCATACATTATTATATTCATTAAAGACTATAATAGAAATTTTTATTTTTTGCTTCAGTTATCAAATATATTTTTAAAAATGGGAGAGGGGAAAAATAATCTTTTATATTTACCCAGATATTTATGACTTTTGTTGCTAGTTCTTCATTTCAGATAGTTCACATTTTCTTATGGTGTCATTTACTTCTGTCAGCAGAACTTCTATTAGCAAGCAGATTTAGCAATGAATTCTCTTAATTTTTCATTATTTCAGAATGTCTGTATTATAGGTTGAATTGTGGACCCTACAAAAAATATGTTGGAGCCTGACCTCTAGAAATTCAGATGTGGCTTTATTGGAAGACAAGTTTTTATATTATAACAGACATAATCAAGTTAAGCTGCGAATATTAGGATTGGCCCTACTTGAACATGACTGATGATAAAAATTGGAAAAAAAAGACAAATAGACAGATAACTGAGATGACATAAAGAATCATAGGAAGAAGGCAGTCATCTACAGCCCAGAGAATCCTGAAACAGAGCTCTCCTTCACACTCTCAGAAGGAACCCACCCTGCTGAGACCTTGGTTTCAGATTCTAGTCCACGGAACTGTGAGACAATAAATTTCAGTTACTTAACCCATTTGGTTCATGGTACTTTGTTATGCAGCCCTAGCACACAAATAAATTCTTTATTTCAGAAGCATATTTACCCTGAAAATAGAATGTGGGTAGATCATTTTCTTTTAAAATTTAAAGAAGTGTTAGGCAAGTTCCTACAGTTTTCATAATTTTCTTATGAGTAATTCATAGTAATTAAAATTGTTGTTCCTCTAAAGGTAAATGTGTTGATTGTCTCTGGCTTCTTTCACTGTTTTTAGTTTTCAAAAGTCTAATTATGATTTTTCTGTCTGTCTTGGTATTTCTTTGATCTTATTTAGGTTTACTGAATTTCTAGAATATATTGGGTTAGGTTGTTCTCCATACTTCAGATGTTTTCGATCATGATTTCTTCATATACCTTTTTAAACACCAGTTTTTCCCCTCTCCTTAAGGAATTCTGATGACCTGATTATCAGACTAAAATATTACTGTTTACAGGTCCAATCACTCACTCTTTCTGTCTCTCTCTCAGACTGAATAATTTCTTTGATCTGTCTTTAAGTGCACTGACTTCTCTGTCATTTCCAATCTTCTATTGAGCCCATTCAGTTAGTGTTTTACTTTGGTTATTATAATTTTCAGTTTCTATTATTATTTTTTCCTGTATCTTTTATTTCTTTCCCTGGACTTTCTAGTTTTGCACTTATTTCAAGTGTTGCTATGGTTTGGATATGAAGTGTCCCCTCAAAGCTCCCATTAATGCAGGAATATTCCAAGGCAAAATGATTGGATTATGAGAGCTGTAACCTCAATAGTCCATCCTATTTGAATGAACTGACCTGGTGGTAACTGTAGGCAGGTGAGGCATGATTGGAAGAAGTGGGTCACTGGGGGCATGTCCTGAAAAGTTTGTTCTTTCTGTTCTTCTTACCCTCTCTGATTCCTTATCCCACCATAAATCGAGCAGTTTTCCTGTGCTGAGTCCTCTTGCCATGATTGGTGCCTTACCTTGGGTTAAGAGCAATGGAGTTGGTTGTCTATGAACAGAGACCTCTGAAATAGTGAGCCCCACATAAACTTTTCCTCCTCAAAGTTATGTTGGATGTTTTGGTCACAGCAACAAAAACTTAACTAAAACAGAAGTTGGTACTTTACCGTGACTAACATATGCAGATAAGGAGCCTATGGAGCTGATTGACAGGAGGAATTTTGAAAAGTTTAGAGGAGCTTCAAGGGTGATTCTGATGGGATCACAGAAGACCAGAACACTGACAGGAATGCAGACCATGCTCTTGAGGTTTCAGAGGGAAGCGTGTGTTCTGTTGGGAATTTGACTAGAAGCCACTCATGTTATAGTCTGGTAAAGAACTTGGTTACATTATACCCATGCCCTGAGACTCTGTGAGGCTGAATTTAAGTAATGGACTAATTAATCTGGTGGAGGAAATTTCAAGGCAGCACAGCATTCAGACAATGGCATGGATTTTGCCTGCAATTTTAAACCAGGTTTACTGTAAGAATAAGGGGCAGAAAGCTCAGTTGACAGACGTTAAAAACTTGAAGTTTGATCAGAAAAGTGCACGTAAAACAAGAGTCAAGAGTGGTGTGCTTGTTGAAGAAATTACTGACCCTAAAGTACTTTGGCACAAAGATAATTGAAAAGATGGCTTGAGGTCATTCTCAGGAATTTATAAGACCAAAACCACTATAGGTCCAAGGGTGTAGAATGGGTCATTTCTTTGACAAGAGATCATGGGGGCACCCAGCTTCTGTGTGTGTGGAGGGGCACTGTTTCTAGGAAGTAGTTTCACCATGCGAGCTGCATAATCGCCCAGAATCTGCTGGAGCCATGATTCCAGGGAGCCCAGGTATTGCATGAGCTGAGGGCAGACCTTGGAGTCCACATGGCATGCATTTTTTTTTTTACGTACATCACTTGTAGACAGGTGAATTATATATGTTTCTAAATCAGGGAAAAAGGCTCTCTATAATGCAATTTATTTGAATTTGCAATACCTTCGCATAGTTAAAAATATAACAACCCTACTTTCATTTTTATATTTAAAAATTATCTCGTTTTGTTAGATCCCAATAATTTTCTTCCTATCAATTGCTACTAACTCCTTTTTTCAGCAAGTAGATACCCATTGTTTTGTCCTTGTGTGTCCATCTAGATTTACTTTATGCACAAATAGGAATACAGTCTTAATTTTATCCTCATCCACGTTTGCATAACATACATTTGTTGTATTTCACTTTTACCAAACAAAATCTTTAAGTACTCTCCATATCAGTATATATGAAGCTTCATTTCTATTACTGCTGCATAATATTTATTTTATTCTATAGACTATATTTAACATGATTCCCACTTACAAATATCCAATTTTTTTCCTACTCTTTTGTCATCAGGTAATGCAGAAATGGAAACTATTATGTTTATTCATTTTGTACATGGGCAAATATATTTATTTAATAAATTCTCAGGGTAATACTGGACTTAAAAATTGTAATTTTTGAATACTGATAACTTTGTCAAGTTTTCCTCCTGAGGAATAGTATCAGGTTATATTTTTATAGGTAATGTATAAGAGAGCCAGATTTTGCCTAACTGCATAATGGGGACATGTTAACAAACCTTTGTGTATTTGCTGAGTGGCTGAAAAATTATATGGTAGTATAGTTTTAATTTTTCATTTTAAAAATCATTATATAATCGAGTATTTATGACATCTCAGGGCTGACATTTCCATTCTTATTAACTAACCTTTTGTATCTTTGGTCCAATTTTCAATTAGTGTTCTCATCTGTTTCTTATTATTTCAAAGAAACTTTATATTTTATAAATAATTGCCCCCCTTTGTTTCTGATAAGTGCTCCCATATATTTTCCTAACATTTTATCTGTATTTTGATGTATGATATTTTTTTCACCATGCACCATTTTATATTTATGGAATCCAATTTATCTACCTTTATAAAGATGGTTTTGGATCTGTTTTCTACTTTAGCTAAGTTCAAGGTCCTTCGCTATCCAAAATTGGCCGAAAATTGTCCTCTATCTTCTAAAATTTTTATGTTTTTTGTTTTTATATTTGAATTTTTAATCCAGTTGGAATTTATGCTGAGTGTAAGAATTTAGTACTGTATTTCTCCATCATTTTTAAGTTCTCACCATCATTAATTTAGTAGTTCATCTTTCTTTGAGGTTTTGAAGATACCTGTAGCATATACTTAATTATTTTATGTATTTAGGTTCATATCTGGTCTCTATGTTCTACTGATCACCCTGCTTCTTTATGTACTGTTACCATAGTATATGGTTAAAAGCATACTACAGTGACATAAAGGCCTACAACACTTCCTTTCTGCTCACCCCCATCCCTAGTGTACAATTGTGTATCTCTAGTGTACACCTCTAGTGTACAGTTGTTATCCAGTATGTAAAGTCTATCTTGTCTTTTCAAAAACCTTTGAATGCTGACTCAATTCTCATTATTTTATCCAGTCAAGACTGTTTATATCTATCACATGTCCAAACTTACTTTTTTCTTTTTGTGCCTTGTACATACCTCTCTTGTTGCACTTAGGAGGAGGACCAAGCACAGAACCTCAGACCCTCAGGTACAACCGTCTTGATTCAAATCTTGCAAAGTTCTACTGTAACTTCCAAACTTTTGCAGAACTTTGAGTGCTTCAGTTACCTTATCTGTAAAATATGGGTAGAAAATCATACCTTACAGGGTAGCTCTGATATTAAATGAGTTAATACAATCATGCATGAGTTCCTAAGGACAGGCATTATGATTAAATCACAGAACAATGCAGAGAGCAAACCTGCAAATGCTGGCTGTAGATGAACTGTGAGCTTATTTCAGTAAGCATGATGATAAAAATTGTAACAGTAAACACCTTATATACACGTCTTCTAGGTGCCAGGTGCAATTCCAACTGTCTTACATATACAGTCGTGTGTCTCTTAGCAATACTTAAGTTCTGAGAAATGCATCCTTAGGCTATTCTGATAATGTGCAACCATCACAGAATGTACTTACACAAACCTAGATGGTGCAGGTCAATCATTCCACGTGACCAATGTACACATGAGAAGGGCAGAGTGGATGTGGGCATAACACAGCATGCTGTTTCATGGTAAACTTTTATAAGTACAAGAAGTAAACTCTAAATAATGACAAAAGAATATTATAGTAAATACACAAACAAGTAACTTAGTTGTTATTATCACTATTAAGTACTATGTATTTATATAATTGTATGCAATATACTTTAAATAACTGGCAATGCAGTAGGTTTGCTTACAACAGCATTACCACATACATCTGAGTAATGGATTGTTTTAAAATATTACAATGGTTATGACATTATTAGGTGACAGGAGTTTTTCCAGCTGCCTTATATCTTATGGAGTCACAGTCTTACTGTAGTTATCAGTGACAAAGTGTTATTATGTGGAGCCTACTGTATTAACCTATTCAATATCAGAACCACCCTATAAATAAGATATTATTTTCCACCCATATTCTATAGAAGATGTAACTGAGTACAGAAAATTCTGCAAAAATTAGAAAACTATAGTGGAATATTCTAAGATTTGATTCAAGGCAGTTGAACTTGGGGGTCTGTACTTTGATCCTCTTGCTAAACTGTAAGAGGCAAAGCATACATAAGACCCAGGGATCCACAGAGTTTATTTACTTAAGCAATTGCCCTGAAAAGATTCTTCAGGCTTCTTATGATTACACCCCTCACACCTTCTATCCATTGTCTCACTCCTGTTGAGTTGAATTGTCTTGGACTATATCACAGTAGTGGGATTTAAGGAGCATTGGAAGAAATAGAAATTTCTTTGATATCAACCAACAGTGGTTGTCTATCTCTCGAGCAGACAAGGTGAAATTAAGGCAGTTCCCAAGTGTTTTGTTCTTTCTTTGCAGACCCAGAGGGACTGACTATAGTGGCAAAAACAGCATGGTATTGGCATCAAAAGAGACAGGAAGACCAGTGAAATAGAATAGAAGAAACAGACAAAGCCACATAGATACAGTCATCTGATCCTGGACATCAATGACAAAAACGTACATTGGAGAGAAGATAGCCTTTTAAAAAAATGGTGCAGGGAAAACTGGATATTCGTATGTAGAAGAATATCTAGATACCTACCTCTCACCCCACAGAAAAGTCAACTCAAAGTGGATCAAAAACCCAGGAATTAGACCAGAAACTTTGCAATTGCTACAAAAAAGCTTAGGATCAAAACTCTGGTTTATTGGTATGGGTGCCAACTTCCATAACAAGGCCACTAAAACTCAAGATTTTACACACACACACACACACACACACACACACGAAGTACTAATAAAAAATCTATAAACAAATAGATGGAAGACAAATAGTGGAAGGGGAATAGGGACAGGGAAAGTGAGGGAAAGGGGTACTGGGGTACTGGGGACTGAATTGGAGCAAATTATATTCCATGATTGTATGATTATGTCAAAATGAGTCCCAACATTAGGTATAACTAATGGATTAAAAAATTAAAACCAAGAATCAACAAATGGGACAGAATAAAATTAAAAACTTCTATACAACAAAGGAAGCAAGAATATAAAGAGACAATCTACAGAATGGGAAAAAAAATCTTTGCCAGTTACTATTACACATAGGATTAAAATCCATAAAACATACATGACTCAAATAACTTAACCCCCCAAAAAAGCATAATCAATAAATGGGCAAAAGGATTCAATAGCCACTTCCAAATGTAGAAATTCAAATGACCAACAAATATATGAAAAAGTGTTCAACATTCCTAGCAATCAGGGAAACAAATATCAAAGCAACACTGAAATTTTAATTTATTCCAGTTAGAATGACAATCATCAAGAATACAAATAATAATAAATGCTGGTGAAGATGTGCAGGAAAAGGCACATCCATATGTTATTGGTGGGACTGCAAATTAGTGCTACCATTCTTGAAATCAGCATGGAGATACTCTAAAGATTCAGAATGGACCCACCATATGACCCAGACATCCCACTCCTTGTTTTGTATATCAAAGAACTCAAATCAGCATATGATAGAGATACAAGCAGCAAAATTCACAAGGGTCAATTTATAGAACCAGTCCAGGAACCCTCAGCAGATAAATGGATAAAGAAAATGTGGCATATGTACACAATGGTATTTTATTCAGTCATAAAGAAGACAAAATTATGACATTTGGTGGTAAACGGATGGAAGTGGAGAACTTCATGTTACGTGAAACAAGTAAGATGCAGAAAGTCAAAGGTTAAATATTCCCTTCCATAGGTAGAAGATAAAAGAATTAAAAAGTGTGTGTGTGAGGGGGGCAGATATCATGGAAATTAGAAGGGAGAACAGTGGAATAAAGTAATAGAGGGAGAGTGAAGAGGGACAGGAAAATGGAGGAACTGTGGAATGAGTTGAACAAATTATGCTACACACCTCTATGAATGTACCACAGTGAACTTCACTTTGATGCATATCTATAAAGCACTGATTAAATTTTTTAAATAAATAGAAGGAAGACCAGTAGAGTAGTGGAAGGAGGACAGGGGAGGGAGTGGGGGAGCAAAAGGGGAAATAGTGAGAACTGAAGTGGAGCAAATTATATTCCACGTATGTATTGCTATGTCAAAATCCTACTGTTATGTATAACTATGATGCACTTAATAATAGCATTTGAAACAAAAAGAATAACTGAGACGCTCTCTGTGCAAATCCCAAGAGACAACTTCCCACCTGATGTCACTTTAAAGATGTAAGATCTCTGCTCCCTGAAGTCCACTGTGGCCTCTCCAGTAAGCCCAGATTTGCTGAATTTCTTATTTTAGGAAGATATATTCAAAATTCTAATTAAAATGTTACTTTGTCCAGAAGGATAGACATTTAGTTGTAACTAACAAGCACCATTTCTCTAATTTCTTAAACCAGCTTGTTTATCACAGCTTCAGGACATATCATTGGACACGAATTGAGGAAGGGGAACCTCACCATATAAAGATCAAAGAGTGCATTTCACAGTTCCTGGGTAGCAGGAAGACTTTTCATCCACCTCAAAGCCCTGATGAGAGCAAACTTAGGTAAATGCTGCAAAGATGGAAGCAAAGTCCTCGCCAGCAACTTGAGTCTACACCACTGCCTCCACTGTGCTTCAAACACCTTTGCTGCTTCAGCCTGGCCAAAACTCCAGCTGTCACTGGGGATTTGCGATTTTTACTCTGGAGAAGATTATGGGTTTATAAAGCAATTAATGATTTCCACTAAGCCATAGCCATTTTTAAACTGTGACATGCACTAGAGCTAATTACCTTTATTGAATAAGATATCCCTTGTAATTTAGTGTTATATTAAATTCGCATTCATTAAATTTGAAATGAATTAATTTGATTTGACCATAGTATATTTTATAAGATGCAGTTTTACATAAGGAAGTCCAGACCGCACAACATAAATAAAATGCCACTATTTAAACAGATACTAAACTTTCTTAAATTTTTCTTCTAGGATTCTACTTCTGGTCAGTCTTCATTTTCCTGTCTTTGCTGGCAATGTCTCCTTGAATTAAAGACCTTCCAAACTTAGACCTCATTTTTTCACTAACCTTGACTTCTACCATCGGCTGTGCTGGTTACATCTTTGTCACATGTGTGTGTCACTTTTTTTTTTGTTTCTATTTTTCACCACTTTACTTCCAAGGTTTAACAGACAGAATGTATTGAGGTTTCTGTTCTTTGCAGCACAAGGTCCTCGAGTAGTAGGACTCTACGGTTCTCCATGCTTTCCCAAGTCTACTACAGGTGCCCAGTGATGGTGTTCGAATGAACATTTTTGAAATTCTATTTGTGATTTTCTCTTGCCTGAAAATCCTCTCATGACTTTACTTGCCATATACTTTTTACCTGTCCTTTAATTTCAAGACTTTTTTGATAACCTCTTGATATCAGTGGGTTTCTAAAGTGTGTCTCAAGAAACATGACTTCTGGGAGATGTGACTGAGATATTGCAGACAAAGAGATCTGTGATCAAAGGAGTTCGTGAAATATTTTTTTAAATTGGATCCTATCTGCAGACTTTATCAAAATATTTTTTTATGTCCATGGATATTTTGACACTTCTCAAGAAATGAATGAGAATACTATATTTCCCAAGATTTTTGATGAGAGATCTTTTTTCCCACAGAGCACCAGTCAGTAATATCGTTCTTTGGAACAAATTAGGAAATTTGCTGATTATTATTTCTTACTCTTCTGAGCTCTTTCAGAAATTATGGTCTGTAATATATTACTTAGCACTTACTGGATTACTGAATATTTTGCCCTACCTGTTTCCAAAGGATTTGTAATGCCTCATTGATTAAATCACATTACAAAATAAAACATTTTATGTGGATCTTAATGAGGCAAATTGAAAGTAGTAGGAAATTTTAGTGACTATAATCAAACATATTATTACTTGGATGATATAATTGCCTGTATTTTCCTGGAAATACATGTGAATATTAATGTGTCATAGAGTTGTTAATTTCTGACAAAACTTATAGCAGGTAAATTTAAAATGCTTCCTAAAACCAAATTCAAGCAAAGAATATGACATAAATATTCTCATATAAAGGAGATTGAAAAACTATAGAATCTCTTTGCTCACCACATTTCACTAGTTGAGAGAAGCAAGATTTATATTAATAGGCTGAGGGGAAAATGCATGAGGAAATAATAGTAAACTGAATCAGTGAAGGAATTTCTGTAAGAATCTGAGGAGAAACCAGAGTATAGGATACACACTCAGCTTTAGGAATCAAAATTAAACCTTATTTTAATAAGCAAATTTTTTATTTCTCTTTTACCTATTGGCATAAGGGAACGAATCCTAGGGCTGCTCCTGGTTCCTCAACCTAAGGCTGTCTTTGAATGGCCTTCGTCTTTTGTCTCACATCTGGGGGGTTGTCCTTGTTGTCACACCCAAGATGGCTCAGTCCTCACATTCTCCAACATGTCGGAAGTAGTACACCTTCCTTCTGCTCACATCTATTGCTTTCTCAAGAAAGAAAATCAAAATGGAAAAGCATTGGTTCAAGGCACATAAAATTAAGTCAAGAGAATTGCTAAAATAGACACTTGCATGGCTGAACCTTTGAACAGATTACAGACATGCTCACATTGGGCACTCCTCCTGTGAGCTGACCTTTGGACTGAGCCTAATTGAAATTTCCTGCAACATTGTTTGTTGACCTCTGCTGACAGTCTATGCAATGGATCCCTTCCTCTAAACTACCCAAAGACTGAGGTTTTGCCCAGCCCCTTTCTTATAAAACAGTTTAACTTCTGCTAGCATCAGTCATAATTCCTGATATATGAACAGTTGCCATTTTGAAAAACCTTAGAGCACATTTTCAAGACTGCTTAAATCTGTGATTTTTCAGACTATAATCCTACTTAGTCCCAGGTAATGTAATTTTCTTTGTTCTCAACTAGATTGACTTTATTCTCAGTTGACAGCTGAGAATATATATATATATATATAGCAAGATCTAGATGCAATGGAGATTAAGAGATGGTTTTATTCTGGTGATTTGTGTCTGGTGAAATAAGGAGTCTCAGATAAAAGAAGACAAAATTAATATCAGAATGAAATGACTAATCTCTGCCATATTCTAATTTCCAGCTTTCTTTCCTGATGTCTAAAATAGCTTGGAAGAAGTAAATGTACACTTCACCGCATTTCTTTATTTTTTTAAGAGAGGAAGATGTGGTTTATTAGTTATACTAGTTACAGAATGAACAGCATATTGCATGTGCTTTGTTAAAGGTATGTTATGAATAACGAAAGCCCTGGAGCATTTACATATTTGTTTTCAGCAATCCTAGCAGTTGGATTTCACCATTCTATACAGCTTTTCTTGAAATGTCCTAGATGAGATCTGAACAGATAGGATGTTTATTTTAAATTGAATTTGCATGAACTGAAGTTAATGTGAATATTTTATGTTGTTTGATAAAGTTTCTCAACATTCCATTCCAGAGGTGAGGGGGAGAGTTCAAATAAGCACTCTGTCATGCAAGTGACATATGCCTGTCTTCCCTGTGCTGATGGCAAGTCACACCAGCATTGGCACAAAGTTAGAGAAGGCAGAGAGCTGCTTTAGGAGAGGTCTTGGATCCACTTCAATTTTTTCCCTATTCTGGAGACCAAAGCCCCCAATTCTAAGCCATCCATATATGATGGTACTTGACATTCCAGAGATATCACTTTGGCCTTTGCATCAGTTAACCAGTATCTCAGTAATGCTGCATTACAACCCACTTCTAAACTTAATGGCTCAAAACAACAACCACTTATTTATCTCACGGTTCTGTGAGTCATAAATGTTGGCTGAGATCTGCTGGACTCTGTAGCAGCAGTTGGATGTGGCTCTGGTACACTATCCTTTCACTCTTGGCTGAGTTCACTCCTATGCTTGCCCTTGGCTGGGAGAACTAGGTGACTTGGCTCAGCTCCCCATGGTTTCTCACCCTTGGCAGGCTAGTTGGGCAGAGGCAGAACTCCAAGTGAGAGAGAGGCTGCTTATAAGGGCTGGAACAGTTGCTTCTGGCCTGTTCTATCAGCAGGAGTGAATTACAGGGGTTAAGGTTCAGGGACCAGAATCCACCTCTTGATTGACTTCAGGGATCGCAAAGTTACCTGGCAAAGGTCCAGATGCAGGGAAGAGTACAGATTCTCTTATCTATCTTCTACTCCTTTTCAGTTCTTTAAAAGTAGAATAGCTTTATAAAATTTTAAGTCATTTTACCTAAGTAAATGATTTCTAGATTTTTTTCCCCCAGAAAACATGAGGATTTCAGGTAAGTGGGGATGTTCACTGTCACCTTTGATTTACACTGAAAGGTGGGGATACATAATAGGGAAACTACTATTTGCTTAAAATATAATTTATAGGGTTCCAATTCTTGCTCTAGATCATCTCTGTTGAGAGCTATGGAGTATAGGTTAGGAGGAAAACCAATTTACTCTAATATTATTGGCGATGTGTGCACATTCTTTTAAGTTATGATAAAAAGTATCACATAAAAGTATTACATTATGGAGATTATAAGGCTCTGAAATGAAAGTATTTGTTATTGAATCCTCAGTCTGCTCCTTGTGGAATATCAAATGGTTAAAAATGTATGGTATCGAGTACATTTCTACTAAGTACTCTGGGCTTCAGTTTCCACCTCTGAAAAATAAAGGGGTAACAATTACACCATTCTCATAGGATTGTTCTAGGGCTTAAATAAAATCATAAATGCAATGTTCTTAAGATAGTTCCTGGCCTGTAGTAATGTTCAACAATAGCAGCTTTTTATTATTATCACTAATATCATTCAACTAACAACAGTTGAATAATTTGACTTCACTGTGAATTCAGACATATGGAAAATTCAAAGCATTAGTCCCTTCATCAGAGCGGGCAGAATCATAGCCACAGTAAAAAGAAAGCCATTGTCTTGGAAGCTGAGAAGCTGATGGGAAAATTAATAACTGGATTCATGGTCAAAGAAAGCTGAAACAGGACTGGAAGTGCAAGAAAGGCTGATTGGGAATTAGACACATGGGCTCTTCTTGAAACTGTAGACATGTATGCAGGATAGAGAATGAATTGGCAGTTCATAAGATGGAGAGAAAAACTCTCCACACAGAACCGGAGATTATGAGATGTTCAACATCTTGAGACTCAGGCACAGCTAACATTTGCATTGCCGAAAATACGTGGATCAGTGTAAGTTGATAACAGAGAGATAAGATGCCTATGCTCTTCCACTTGGATACAAGAAGAACATAGAAAGATCACCCAAAATATGAAAGACTCTGTAAAGAGTGACAGGGACATCGATAAAACAAGAGATTCAGAAGCAATAGAAATAATACAAGAGGCTAATGGAAATGTCACAAAATGATGTAACTCAGATTCTCAGAAAGTTAACAGAAGACACTGGGAAAATCAGAACAGAACACAGAAGAGGAACATTCAGAGAACCAAATAGTAGCTCCTGGAAATTAAGTAAAAACAGAGAAAAGTTGAGTAAGAGGGTTAGAAGGTAAAATTGAGGAAATCTGCCAGAAAGTAAGACAAAGATACCCGACAGAGAGCAGAGAGACAAGAGGAGGAAATCAGATGATTGTTTCAGAAATTCTGTTTTTAATTAACTGAGTTCCAGGAAAGGAGTACCTAGAAATAGTAGAAGGAAAAAAAAATATCTAAGAGAATTTCTCACACTGAAGGACATGTGTCTGGCTTGGAAAGGCTCACAGTCCTTCAGCATGTTTGTTGTTTTAACTGATTACATAGAATGTTATAACATTCTAAAACTGTTCAAGTAAATCATTAAATATAAAACATTAAAAAGAAAAGCATTACTATATTGGAAAAAATACAACCAAGTACTTAAAGGCTACACTGCTGTATTGATTTTAGGTAGAAGAAAGGTACAAGGTCTTATGCCTGCAACTAATGAAGCAAAATTGTGGAGAGCACTGTACACTCACCTGTTCCAGATGGTGCTATATAGGATAAAGGAGAGGAAATATGCTGACTTGAGCTAGATGTGAATCTGGGACAGCCATAGAGACCCGAGAAGGGAGAAGCATGCATTGGAAGTCTTAAGATAAATAAGCCTGAATGTGAAGGAGTTAAAGCCAGGAAATCAGAGTCACCAAACCAAAATCCAAAGCCATAGCAAAAATCAGGAATACCCTGTAATATATCAGGTTATAATGCAGGAAGTGACTCGGTAAAATGCTCAGATTGTAGGGCCTTCAGTGTCATGTCTATGAATCACTTGGTTTAAGAGTGTGTATTCCAAAGCACGATAGGTGATAGGTCTCAGTTTGAATCTGCACACATTCTCTTACGGGCTGTGTGACCTTGAACAAGTTGATTGAACTCTCTCAGCCTTGAATATAGAGTGATTTTGAAGTGATATCTAAAATACTTAGGTCAGAGTCTAGAATGAAGTAAGTGATCGGCACATGATAGCTGTTTTTACAGTCATTGTTATCATTGTTTACTTAATATTAATTATGTTTGATGGCTTCTGATGTGTTAAATATATTCAAAGTTTAGGCATCCATTTTCTCATCTATAAGAATCATATGAGTACTTCATCAAGTTTTGAGTACATAAACATGTTAAAACATGTATTGATCATATCACTTTATAAATACTCTACCAAAAGGTTCATGGTAGAGACATTACTGTTAAATAGTTAAGAATCATGTTTTGGGGTATATTTTTGTTCAGAATTTCTGTTACAGTACAATTAAACATTTTCGCTCCTAGTGTGTGGTCTCTTTCATTGATCAGAGCCCATTCCTCTGGGCTCTGGAGAAGATAGCTACAAGTTATGGGAGGGTGAGGGGTGGCGACAAAAGTTGTCTTTATTGTAGAAATAAAATCTCTCAGGTATATTCCCTTAGAGCTGCCGTCAGAATAATAAGTGAAAAATCTGTGTGTTGTAATGACTCTTATTCTCTTTTCTGTGATTAATTTTCTCTGGTTAATGAGATTTTTAGGGAGGGAGTCAAAGACAATTGCATTTCTTTTGAAAGAATTTCCTTCATTTGAATAAAAGAATTCCAGAGAGAGACTTTCCCTTTGCTGGGATTGAGGGGGTGGGGAGGACAAGGGAAGGTTAGAAAGACCTTGATTCTAAGGTTTTCCAGTTTCCCTTAGTTCAAAGCACTCAGCAGGTAAAAGCACCATACTTTGAAGTATCATTTTCTAAGTCCCCCAAAGGGAAGACCTTCCTTGTGTCAGGGATTCTCAGTCATACTGAACTACCATGTGAGCCCACACTAGACATTAAAAACTAGTTCACCAGCTCCTTTCCCTTACCCACTGGCAAAGTGGCTGTGTCTTTCAGCTGTGTTTTGCCAAAGATGAACCTATTTATGTGTCTCAACTCTCTTGACTAGGTTTATCACTTTATAGAATTCAGTTCATTTGTTTTCCTTGTGACTTCAGGCCTCTGATAGACTCAGGGGAAGGTATGGTTTAGAGTGTGACAGACATTCTCTTGCAGTTTTTGCATCCTAAGCAGAAGCAGAACTTTCAATGTTTGTTAGAGATTGGATTTCTGTGAGACATGGAACAAGCATATAAGGACAAAGGGTACTTTTTCTTACCCTCTGAGGTTCAATTTTGCCTCTTTGTTTCTGTAATTGGTTCTCTGAGGATCATCTACATAATTATTTATTGTTTATCAAATTAATTCTTAGGCATAAAATATGCAAGTGGGGAATCACTGTCACTGTGGTGATGAGTACTGGGATATGTTGCCCGCCATATTGTACTTCAAGGTGATTGCATTCTTTCACCAATAATGGATAAAAGTTTGTTCTTGAACCTTTTCTTACATGGTTTACTATGATTAAATATTTTTTTTGCATGACAAATAAAGAATGACAAAGGTATTTGCAATGGTTTCAATATGACAAAACTCATGTTGAAATTTAATTGCCAATGTAAGGTATCAAGAGATGGTGAGGCCTTTAAGAGGTGCTAATTTAGGGGTTCTATCCTTCTGAAGGGATCAATGTAGTTTCCACAAGAGCGTGCTGGCTATCCCAAGAGAAGGCTGTTATAAAGACAGATAAAGCTGACATCTCCCCGCACTCTGGAACTTGCACTTCTCTTACATGCACCCATTCTCTCTTCCATTTTTCTACCATGAGGTGAGACTACATGTGGACTAACCAGGTGTGGCTGCCTGATCTTGGACTTTTCAGCCTCCAAAACCATGAGCAAGAATAAACCTCCTTTCTTTATTAATTACTCAGTCTCAGTTATTTTATTATGACCTCAAAAGACAAAGACAATACAATTGTTCTAACAAATTTTTCTGATTTCTTGTGAGAATGAATTTTTACCAGACTATTGGTCATTAACTTCCCTTCTGTCTCTTTGTTGCTTTGTGCATCATTGCTCTAGGCTTCCTTGTTGATTTATTATTAATAGGCACCCTTATAACAGGGATAGTAGAAAACTGTGTAAATTTCACCTTCAAAGAAAGACTATTTACAAAAATAAACAAGAATAGCAACACATATTGAATTAATCTATAAAACCATGTATTATACACCCTTAAGGAACCTTTGAAGTATCTTCTCCAGCTGGGCCCTTGGGTCAGTTGTGTGGAGTGTGGATTCCCA
The DNA here is from genome assembly GCA_020662805.1 of Glaucomys volans. NCBI lineage: Eukaryota > Metazoa > Chordata > Mammalia > Rodentia > Sciuridae > Glaucomys > Glaucomys volans. The sequence continues at coordinate 229,235 of JAJEJO010048013.1, forward strand.
GGCCTTGGTTCTCTGCACCACTGCTTCCCCACAGTGCTGAAAATCTTCCTGAAGGATCCCATACCATAGTGGATCTCAAGAATGCTCGGCATCCTTCCTCCTGCTTCCATTTGCCTTTAGGCCCCACCTAACAATATTATAGACTGTCTAGTTTCCTTCATTCTTGGGACCATGCTGGGGTAGTTTTAAATGACCCAAATCATATTTTTTCCTTCTAATTCTGATGGATAAATGTGTGAGCTAGAAGCAAATTTCTTATAGGCAGCATCCTCATTATTAAACGTTTTTGTTACTACAATATTTTGAATAGTATGTTTTAATGCCTTTCATTGCACTGTTTTTTCCTATAGTTCATTCATAACATTAGTAGGAAAACAGCTTAAGAGTAGGGGAAAGGCTGAGGAACAACTTTTGTCTGAAAAGGATTTTTGTGTAAATGTTTACTGCTTCTATTTAGTACTTCTTGTTTTCTTTTGAGAAATTATTCTGATTCATTTCTTCATTTTATTTTTATTTTTATTTTTATTTTTGGTACTGGGGATTGAACCCAGGGCACTTAACCACTGAGCCACATCCACAGTCCTTTTTAGTTTTTATTTTGAGATAGGATCTCATTATGTTGCTTAGAGCCTCTCTAAATTGCTGAGGCTGATCTTGAACTTGTGATCCTCCTACCTTAGCCTCCCAAGTTGCTGGGATTATAGGTGTGTGCCACCACGCCCAGCCTTTCTTAGTTTTTAATATGTGTCTTTATATGATAGTCTCAAATAAAATAGTATATGATATATCATAATATTTGATTATAATGCAAGCATAATACATTAAAAGAACAATAACTTCATTATTATTTTAATTGCAAAATTATAATATATGCATTTAGTTAATATCAAGCATAGGAATACACATTGATGGGAAATCCCTCCTAGCCTTTTTCTCTTTCAAAATAAACACACTCCAGAAATTTCCAAACAAAAGTTAACTTATCTTTTCTTTTGGTGAATACTACTTTGCTAATCTAAATCTTCCCATTCTAAATTAAGATTCACTTTACAAATATAACAGGAACTAAAGAACATAACACATTCTATGTGGGTGATTTAATATTTCTTTTGCTTTTTTTGCATTGAAATTATTAATGAAATGTTAAGCTAATGCTTTTGCATTCAAGTTCTTTAGAGGTTTATTTTTAAATGAGAAGGTGGGAAGAACAGCTTGCTGTACATAGCTATCCACCTCTGCAGCAAGGGCACAGCATGAAACCACAGCTACTTAACTATCAAAGGGACTCTTTTCAAAACCTACAGTCAGAGAAATAATTATGTAACTCAAAATGTACATGGGAATCTCGAATTTCATTAAAAGTTATATGTCTGAAACACTTATACAAGACAATTGTTTTTCTTATGTCTGCTTAAAAAATTCATATGACTATCATCACCTATGGCATTGTGGTAGGGACATAACTAAACTTCAAAGCACAACCTCATTGCAAATACATCAGTATATGCATTGAAGTTTTAGAGTTTATTATATCTTGTAAATTCCTACAATGAAAAAATATGAGACAAATTGCTCACTGAGAAGAAAATGTTTCTCTGAAATGATTTTCCTTAAATATTTCAGATAAATTGAAATAATTTAAAATTGTTTCAGTCAGTTTTTTCGTTGTTGTGACCAAAAGACCTGACAAGAACAATTAAAGGAGGAAAAGTTTATTTGGAGCCCACAGTTTCAGAGGTCTCAGTTCATAGACAGCCAACTCCATTCCTTGGGGCTTGAGGTGAGGCAGAACATCATGGCAGAAGAGTGTGGCAGAAGAAATTGGCTCAGGACATGGCACCAGGAAGCAGAGAGAGAGAATTCCCCTTATCATGGACAAAGTGTAAATCCCAAGGGCATGCCAAATCCACCCACTTCCTCCAGTTACACTTTACCCAGTCACAACCTACCTGTCTATAGTTACCAGTTAGTCCCTAACAGGGGATTAATGTACTGATTAGATTAAGGTTCTCAAAACTCAACCTTTCCACCTCTAAACACTCTTGCTTGGTCTCATACATGACCTTTTAGAGGATAACTAATATCTAAACCATTGCAAAACTTATATGAAGATTTTAATTTTCATTCCTGGATTGTGTTAGCTTCCTGTTACAGTAACAAAATACCTGAGAAAAATAGCTTATAAAGAGGAAAGGTCACTTTGGCTTACAGTTTTGAAAGCTTGGGTACATGGTTGGTTACCCTATTGCATTTTGTCCCATGGCAAGCGAGCACACCATAGAAGGGAATGCATGGGGAACAAAAAGTCTCTGACCTCATGTCTAGGGGGAGAGGAAAAAGAAAGGGGTACAAGTGGAAATTTCCCATTAAGTTCCTCCTTTTAAGTGTTCCCCTACCTTTCAACTGTGTCATGGGCTGGGGACCAAGCCTTCGACACAGAGGTGGTTGGTGACACTTTCCCAAATCACAGCATGCATGAAGAACTGTTTGATGGTTCATTAGGATCATAAATTCATCACAAATACTGTTTTTTGCAGATTGCCTTCTTATACAAAGCACATTCATTTAGGTCATAACTTACTACACTATTGCCACATTTTATATTTCCACAAGAGCTGATACTGTATTTTGTTCACAACAAAGGAAGAAAAACTTGGAGGCTGAAATCAATTAATGAAAAGAACCTCAATCAGGAAATAGCTCTTTCATAGCATTCCAGTACTAACATGGATTCAAAAGTAGTCAATATCACTTTTAGCAGGATTTTCTTCAGAACAAAGACATCCTACTTTCTGTTTTGAAAATTATGAATATGGCTTTTTCATCTGGAGATTTTATTCAATAAACTTTTATTCGACAGGTTTTGTTTAGTTGAAGATGTTGGTTCCTTGGAAATACTGGCCATTTCTGTCACTATGGAGACTTGCAGTACTTATCCACAGTGGTAGGTAATTGGTAAGGAAGAATTATTTTTGAAAAGCAGGAAAATGGACCTCATTAGTGCATGCCTCAGTCTGCACAAAAGATACGTATGGAGTGTCACCTTTAAGTTAAGAGAAGAATTGAGCTAATTATACATATAAGGTGAAGAGTTCTTTTTCTGGTTTTTTTTTGTTGTTGTTGTTGTGTTTTATTTTAAGCTACATTTGTGCATACAAAACTCTTTGCCTCTTGTAATATGATGAACAATGATACACACAGGGTGTAGTATTACATATGTACACTCAATCTTACGTATCCCAGTCAATGCATTGGCAATTACCTTGAGTGTGACATTTCCTTAGCAAATATAGATGAGGTAACACCTATAGTCTTACTTAGATGCAGAAACCTGCTGAGTAAATGATAAAGATGCCTACTATTAGATGGGGCAGTCACATTATACATAGTCCCTCCTGAATGTTCATAAGAACTGGTCAAGGCAATACACATATTTCTTCTTTACCAATAACAAAACTGAGATTCAGAGAGGGTTAGCTACTTGTCCAAGTAAGTGACCAGGTAAGTATTTGATCTTAGATCAGGTCTTGAGACTCAAGATATATAGCAAAGGCAGATTTCTCAGTTTCTAAGTAAATGCATTTAACATTGGTCTGGCTGTCCTCTGACTTTATAAAAGTTGGACACTGAAATGATGTTAGTATAAGGTAGGAATTAGTGTCTTGATTTTTAAATATATTTGCCCTTACTACTACTATATGTTACAGGGTGAATTATGTCCCCCTAAAATCCATGTGCTGAAGTCCTAATCCCTCCAGTATCTCAGAATGGAACTGTATTTGGAGATAAGGTCTTTAAAGAAAAAGATAAGTTAAAATGAGGGGCCAGTGACTGATGTCTTTACAAGAAGAGGAAGAGACAGCAGGCATAGTCACATATAGAAAAACGACCATGTGAGTGAGGACTTACAGAGAAGACGACCATCTGCCAGCCGAGGAGAGAGGGCTCCGGAGAAGCCACTCCTGCCAGCACCTTTGATCTTGGACTTCCAGCCTTCAGACAGTGAGAAAATAAAATTCTATTGTTCAAATCAACAGGAGCCTATGGTGTTTTTCTTCTGCAACCCTGAAAATGAATGCATTGCATACTATTTATGAATATTCCTGGTATCCTTTCAGCAGAAGGACAAGAGTGGGATCTCAGTTCAAAGGGGTATTTGGTAACTTTTGACTCAGCCTTTTATTCTTGAAGACTGGTACTGTACATCAACTATTCTGGAAAAATGGAAAGAAAGAATCCAAGGAGTCTCACACTTGTTAAATATGAAAAACACCTTAAAAAGCACAAATTCAATCTGGGCGCAGTAGCACATGCCTATAATCCCAGTGACTCAGGAGGCTGAGGCAGGAGGATCACAAGTTCAAAGGCAACCTCAGAAACTTAGCAAGGCCCTAAATGACTTAACAAGACTCTATCTCAAAATAAAAAATAACAAGGGCTGGGGATGTGGCTCAGTGGTTAAGTGCCCCTGGGTTCAATTCCTGGTATCCCACTCTCCCTGCAAAAGGGAAAATTCTAAACAAAGAACCAAGGATCCATAAGCTATTACTTTCATGAAAAATTAGTGATTTGTCTATTAGTTCTTGATATAAATAACATGGATAACACAGAATATTGGTGACTTTTAGTTTAAAATGGGGAAAACACTGCCATATTTGTTGTTATTTTGCTTTCTTTTCACCCTTGATGCTGTATCCAAATCTTGTTTTTATCCATGTTTGCATCTGATAGACTTTTTTTCAGAGTACATTCTTCTAGGGATATCATCTATCTGAAGGTAAAGGATAATTTCACAATGCTGGACCTTTTAGTCAAGCATTTGGCACATTTTGTTTGTTGGTATATGCCTCAATTCAGTAACATGCCAAATGCAAGCTCTCTCCAGACTGTGGTGGGAGGCTGCAGGCAAGAGTGGGTACTTGCACATCCCACCCAGCATCCTTTCTTCTGTGTAGCTAATGTTTACTGCTGTTCTACCCAGATCCCCATTATTCACAAGAAGCTTTCAAAAAATCTAAGTACTCAGAGGCAAACCAGAGCCCAAAATGGAAAAGAACAACTGTTTCATAATGGTTAGGTTCATGGTGGTCCCTCCCTTTTTGCTTAAGGGGCTAATCTACCTGCCAGGTTCATGGAAGCCTAGACTACTGAGCTACACTTTCACAGTTCCTCACCTTTCCACATTGTAACAGAGAAGGGGAAGGGACAATATACGGGGAGGAGAAACTCCACTGAGAAAATTCTTAATCTCCTCTTTCAGGCACACACTATCTTCTCCAGGATGCAAGCTCCAGGCTGCCAGCTGAAAATAATTATTTTCCTCTTCTGGATTACCATATTCCTCAACGTGCAGACCCACTCATGGTCCTTATTACTCTGTTTTGCTATATAACAACCTGGAGTGCCACTTAGTGAACTGGAGTTTTTCGACTCCAAGTCCTTCAATCCTTCAGGACTCTATTTTGTGATGCTGGCTGAGCTGCCTCCCTGCAAGCCACAGCTCCCCTTTGCCAGTGGCTCCCTGTCAGCCTGTCTGAACAGGGAAAAAATAGTAGGGGACAATAAAAAGAAGGAAGGAGAAGAGAATTTCTCCTTCCTGTCAGCTGCTGGTCTGCTTCCGGCAGAAGTGAGCTATAGGCATTGGGATTTTGCAATACTTGAATCTGCTTTGCAGTTTTCTCAAAATTTGCAGAGACAGCTTCATTATGCCCATGTTAGAGATGTCAGTCAAGCAGCATTCTCTTCTCAGAAGTCTGACTTTGGTTTCCCTAGCCTTCCCTTCCTCCAACTTTCCAAATTTTAGCGAGCCTATCTTCTTTACTTGTTCACACAAACCTCTTCCTGCTTCCTACAACTACTAACTTTGTGGTACCCTGGTGTTCTCTCTTTCCCTTTTCTGTCCTTATGGTTTTTAAAGAAATTTCTCCCTGTTAAAGTAACAGATTAATTTCTGTCTTCCTTTGGGAGACATGTTTTCTTTTCTTCTGATCCTGAGTTCGTTAGCTGGCCAAATAATACTGTAATTGATGTTATCATTGTTTAATCAGCAATTATGTGCCTTGTTCAGCATTAAAATTTCAAATGTCTCATTTATTCTTCACAAATTTACGAAACCATTTTATTAGTGTCTTCTCACAGTTAAAGAAACCAGGACTCAGAGAGTTAAGAATGAAGGGAGTTAAAGATTTGCATAATGCCAGAACCAGGATTTGAACAAGCTCTTAAGCCCACGCTATTGAGCATTCTGTTAAGTTGTCTCCTTCATATCTATATTGCTCCATGTTCCTATTACATACCTAGAATAGCACCTTTCCAAAATAGACATTCTGGAAAAAGATTGGTAAATATTGACTAATTAAACTGGTTAGGCTTATGGTGCATTCATCCAAGAAAATAAAGTATATACATATATATACATATATATATGTATATATATACATATATATAAAAGTATATATAAAGTATGTGTGTATGTGTGTGTGTGTGTACACACACTTGTGGTAAATAAAATTGTGTGGTCTAAAAGATTCTAGAAGAATTATATCTAATGGTCTAGACCTTGAGCAGTAAGGAAAGTGAGATAGACTACTAACCCATTCATTTCCTTCCTTTCCACACCTTTATTTGTATAAATGAGTTTGGATTCCAGGATCCTTAAACCATCTCCAGATATATCATTTAATTTTATTTTTCTGTCATCCTGGGAATGAAAAGAGGAGGAATCTTGTCACTTAGGCTATGTTAATATGTGAAAACAATTTGAAAGAATAGTTGTAAATTATATATTATAAAATAACCTAGGAACCATGAAATTGGTTGGAATGAAATGTTTCTGTTCACTTTGCCAACTCCAAAGTTTAATGGCTGAGGATCTTCTGAACTACAGAGTCTGATAAGAAATTCTGGGTCACAGCCTACAATTCTGCCTTCTTCAAAAATTTTTAGTAGTAAAAATAAGTAAGTGGTATCACTTATCAGTCGTTTACTATGTGCAAACTGCCTTATCCCTAATCTTTATAAGAATCCCACCTATTATTATTATTATTAATTATTGATTATTATTATACCTTTATAAATAAAGAAACTAAGATTGAGAAAAAGTTCAGTAACTTGGCCATGCTCATATTAGCTGTAGAATGATAGAAGTGGAATTGAACCCATGTCTCCAGATTTCAAAATATTTTGCAATATTTACTTATCAATAGTTCAGTATTCTAACCAGGAGAGTTGTTTAAAACTAGGGCATGAGGCTTTTATCTGTAAAATCAGTACTGTAAAATATCAGGGTAGTAGTTACTCTTCACTAAATACATTGATACTTTGAAGTTAATCTGTTTTGATGGGTTCTGTGGAATTCATTATTTGAAATTTAAACTCTTGTATAAACTTTGTCTAAAAATATCATAACCATTGCAGGAGGGTTATATAGTCCAGGGTATTAATTATAACTGAACAATTATTGGAATAAAACTGCGGTATATATAGAGGTCGAATATTTCTCTGTCAAATTAAAAAGGATTGTGGTTGGTTGGGAATTGGATGCATTAGCGTACTGTGCTAACTAAAGGGCAAATCCGTAATAACACCAATGACTTTTAACTACGCCATCATTCATGGTTTACAGATTGAAACCAGATTAAGGGAAAAGAAATTATGTCATCAGCAGCCCCCAAAGATTTCACCTATAGATGTAGATAATGAGTGTTGCCATGGATACAGTATAATTATATCACCTGAATAGAATCTAGGGGAATTGGAAAACAAGAGACAAAGAAATAAGCTTAATTATTCATGTTTTTGAAAAATCTCTACAGGCAATTTAACAGTAAAGTAGGGTGACTAAGGAACACATACATTTCATGCCCATATGCCCCAGAAATAACTAATTAGGCACAATGTGCCAGTCCTAATTATAGAAATGATTGCTGGAAGAAGGAAGGCTGAATATAGAGTAGCTGGCAACTTGATGGTCCTCCTGCTATGGAGAGTGTGCTGAGTGTTGCAGGCAGCTGATTGGTTGTTTTCATTTTTGCATGAGAATTGGATTGTAACTGCTTTAATTTTTTTTTTTTTTTGTAACTTCCTGATTACTGAAGAGGATGCTGAAGGGAAGACAGCAGCGTAAGCCTCTGAGGATGGAGAAAAGAGTGGAGCAAATGTGGCTTGCTAATTCTCATCTAGGAAAATTGCTCCTGTGTGATTTCTTTGTTCAGATGTAAGAACCCTCCTTCCCTGGAGACAAGGGTGGTGTGGAAAATGACGCCAACATTGACTTGTAACTTTAATGTAAGCTCTACCTACTGACTCACCTATCTTCAAATATTTTTAGCCAAAACACTGGCTAAAATTCTGCTAGGGGATCATTTTCAGTTAATGAATGGATATCATTGAAGACCAAGATAAGTTGTTATTCACACTTTAGTCTGAACTGAATAAAGTTGCATTCCCAAAACCTAACAGAGAGAAAAGAAACTCAGAGGTGGAGAGTGGGTAGGAGGCAGAACTCTATGATGACCCAAAATTTCCTGTTCCCTATTATTCCTGTTTCCATGCTTATTCCCCAGGACTTTACTTCTGTGATTAGATTATATTATTTATGACCCATTTGACCATAAGGTAGGGAGGGAGATTACCCATGTAGACAGGACCTCAGCACAGGACCTGAGTTAAAACATGGAGATTCGATGCACAAGAATGACCTGACGATGAAGGAAACTGAGTGACCAGGATGCCAATGACTTTTAAGAACTGAAAGTAGCCGCTGCCTAACAGTCAACCAGGCAACATTGACCTTGGATCTTATAACTGAAAAGGACCAATTTCTGCCTAAAACAGAATCAGCTGATCCAAGAATCAGCTTGGAAACCTTTTTCTCCAGGTTTTTCCAGATGAGAACTTAGTCTGACTGATACCTTATTTTCAGCTTTGTAATTCCTGATCAATCCCAGAGATGACAGCCATGCCATGTTTGACTTATGATCTACAGAATCACAAACTAAAAACGTGGGTGTTGTTTTAAGGCACAGAGTTTTTAGCAAATTGTAACAAAGCAATAGAAGAGTAGTAAAAGGGTGTGGAAGTGGGATGAGACAGAAGTGTCCTGTTGGGTTACAGACCAGGAGACGTCAAGTGGAATGAAGCAGGATCATGGGGGATAGTGGGATCGTGGGGGATGGCTGGAGGACAGAACAATGTCAATGGGAGAGACGGGCTCTCAAGTGAGCTGAGTCCATGGAAGGAGGAGTCGGACTCATGAGATCCAAGTTCTTTTTGGCTCTTCCCTCTGTCATTCCCCACATTCAGTGAGACCAGGAAGCCAATGACTTCTACTATCCCAGGACTTCATCCATTTATTTTTGCTCTTAAGCCCTTGATATATCTCATTTTTGGAATCTATACCCTAAGTGGGTTATAGTTCTGATTTACAATTATTAGTTGGTTGAACTTGGAAAAATCACTGTACCCAAATAGACTTTACTTTTTAATTTTTAAAATAAATAGATGGACTAGCAGGGATTTCTCAAGTCCATTTCAGCAATAACATTTTTTTAGTCAGGGACTACCATTGTCCTCCACTGGCCTTCCTGCCTCCAGCCTCTCTTCAACTTGATCATGTATGTCAAAGAATCAAGGTTTAAACTCCTTGGCATGCCATTCAGAAATATTTCATTTTGGAAGATTGAAGAGGTTATTTGGTGTCATAAACTACCACTCATCCTCAAAGCACTTTTGGTTTTAGGTGGTCAGGATTTGCACTATTGCTAAACATAATTCCAGGTTCCCTGTCCAAGTGCTTCACTCATGGTTCTCTTAGTATGAAATATCCCTTCATCCAAATCTGGCAATCCAGCTCAACAAATCTATTAAGATCTGGCTCAAACAATACCTCTTCCAAGTATTTCCTATTCCCTCCAATTGGGTATTATAGCCACCCTTTCTGAATGCCATTTGTTTTAGCTTGTAATCTTATTTTGTATTATTCATCCTTTAAAATAGTATTAAGTGACAAATAGTTGTATACGTGTTCATACTGCATACATATGCTTACCTCTTATCATCTTAAATTAACCACAAAGTCCTTGAAAATTGGAAATTTGCTTCTTTAGCTTATCTTTGTATTTTCAATAGCACTTGACAACAGTAATTTGCTCCATCAAGTGTTAAGAAATATCCATCATTTGCACCTGTACTGAATCTGGTCTGATATTCAGCTCCATCTGATGAATTTAAAGGGTATTTTATAAAAGATCTCTGAATCTACTTGGAGGTAGTCCTATTAAATTAGAGATTTCTCCAAATAACTTTGGATATTTGGAAAAAAGGATTTCCCTTCTTTAATATTTTATGTCTGTAGATGGATAGATAGAAGTTTGTGTACATATATATGTGTCCCTAATCTAGAGTCCAGTTTTTAACTTTATTGTTTCTAAATACTTTAGAAATCAAGCATCTTAGATTTATTACTTCTTCTGTAAAGAAAGACTCCATTTTATTCATTCTAAATTTGTTTCTTTCCAACTGTCCCAACATCCCATATCACAAACTTCATAATAGAAATTTGCATCATGTCTCTCTGCTTCTGAGGTTGCCCAATAGTATGCAAATAAACCTTCTCAGTCTGTACTCACAAGGCAAAGCTTCTTCCTCCCCCATGACCATCCCATTTTTGTTTTCCTGATCTTTTTCCAGGTTCACGTATAGCTTGCTCGAGAGTTGACACAGGTGTAATTTTTTACAAATGTCCACTCATGGTTATGAAACTGCTTTTTTTTTTTTTTTTGGTCAGGGGCCATTAGAGTCATTCCACAAATGTGTGTTGAACACCCTGTAAAATTTTCATGGTATTGAATAAACATTTCACAGACAAAAATGCCCAGCTTTCAGGAGATCCAGTCAGTCCATCAATAACGTCTGCATGTGACACACCAATAAACAGCTTGAAAGCTGGCGACACAGCTGTCTATAGTGGATGCCAAAGAAACAGATGGTGGTAATGCAGGAAGAATGCTTCCCATCACTTGGCATTAAGCTCTTTTGAGAATGCACCTAAATGGAGAAGGAATTGACAGCCGTCAGGGAGCCTCAAACAGCCTTTCACACCACTTGTCAGGTGAAATATTTTAAACACACCCGCAAAAAACATTTTGGACTCACTCCTCTTCTAGCATCACAAAGGACTTTTCTAGAAATAAAAAAACCTGTCTGACTGACAAATGGAAAATCTAAAGTCTTGAATGAAAGATGAATAAACATGATTGACTCTAGATCAAATATTGAATCACTTCCCATATCCGCTCTAGAAGCTAAAGTCTTTGTGTTCTTTTTTCATTCTAATCCATTCACAGAAACAGCCACACCATAACATTGTGTATTCTCTGTTATACTTCTCATAGCAATGCATTTTGCCTCTTATTTTGTTTTTAAAGAAAGAAGCCATGCAGAAAAGTAAAGCAATAGGACTAGCAGATGCTACAAGGGGGAGACTTGGTCTTTAGGGTATAGAAATCTATCTGTGATTACTTTCAAACTATTTTAATGCATCTGAATCATTCAGTTATCAACTCGACTAGCTGAACTGCAGGAAGAATGAAGTGGTATTGCAAGGCAGTGGAGATTTCACACTGGAACACATGCATATTTGTAGGTTTTCATTACTATTACAAAATTTCTGAGACTGGATACTTATAAAGAATAGAGGTTTACTTAGCTTACAATTGTGGAAATGGAAAATCCAAACAGCATAGTGCCAGCTCTGGTGAGTGTCCCCTTGGCTGCATTGCTTCATGGTGGATGCCCACAAGGGCAGATGCACATGGTTGGACAATAGCCAGAGCAAGGAAGTAACTTGTCTCCTTTAATAACAACTCTTCTGTGATAACTAGGCAAAGATCATGAGAAATGCCTTAATCTTTTCCAAGGAGAGTTCCTAGTGATTTTCCACTAGGTCCCACATCTTAAAGTTCTCCTACTTCCCAACATTGCCTCACTGAGGAACAAGATGCCAATGCATGCAACTCTGGGGGACAAACCACATTCAACCCACAAACCACATTCAACCCACAGCCACTTGCCTGTGGCAACAAATTCTACACTTTAATCCCTCCCATGTGGATGAGCTGTGTGTCTGCAACTCTTCAGTCTAATACCTAGAAAATTGAGGGGAAAATTCATTTTCAGTATGTTTGGTTTGGTATCCTAATGTTTATTATCTGTCATGATTTTACAATGAAAATGAAATGGTAGGGCTAAATTATTTTTAGAGAATTAACTTAATTCCATAACATTTTAAATAAGGAAGGAGGAATTAGTGGTGAGCTCATTTTTTTATCGCTCATTTTCCAAGTCCATCCTTCTCTACTCTTCTATGTGACCTATGACATTGAGGATGACCTCTGCTAGCTATTTCCTGAGCACCCTCACCAGCTGGCTTTGGGTTAATTTCTGTCAAAAGAAGATACTGTTAGAGGAGAGTTGACGAGGAAGGAGTAGAGAATGGGTATTGTTCTGTTTTTCCCTGTCATATAAGTAACTCTCAAGCAGTGGCAGTTGGCTCTGTGGACTGACAATTGCAGTTATTTGGATTTAGTGCTCTCAGATTGTCCACATTTCTCCTCTTCAGAAGTATGGTTCAATCTGAAAGTGACCCTTTTCTATGACCTGAGCATCAGCAATATTAAGCTCCTTCTCTGGGCTCCAAAGTTCTTGAGATGGCTCCTCTTTCTTCCTTGTGCTCTCATAAAACACCCATGTCACCAACTCACTATAGGAAATAGTTGCATCCCTGTATCTTGAATGAGAAGGTGGCAAGAAGGATTAACTTGGAACAGGAACTCACAGGGAAATTCAAGCAACAGATTTTGATTCAATGTAAGAGAAGTAGTTGTCCCTTCAAGGGTGGAAAGAGCTCTCTGTAGCTGGAAGCATTGAAGGAACTAGGTGATTATTGTCAGAACTGATGTAGCAAATGTGTGTGTGTGTATTAGATATATTTTGCCTAGAAGACTGGCAAAGATTTAAAATATTGGAAACTTAGTACAGAGATAAATATGCATATATCACTTATCTGGAGTCTAAACTGGTACAGCTTTCTTGAAAGGGAATTTTGCAATATATACTCAATTACTATTTAATTCTAGAAAAGTACATGAAAATAAATGTGATATTAACATATATATGTCTGGTGTGATGAGAAATAATAAGAAAAATAAGTAGAATCAGTAAAACCATTCCATTCACAATAATATTTTAAAAAATCAAATACCTGGAAATTGAACAAGGAGGTAAAAGATCCCTTCATGAAAATTATAGAACACTGAAGAAAGAAACTAAAGATTTTAGAAGATGAAAAGACCTTGCAGGGGCGATTCAAGATGGCGGGCTAGAGGAAGGCTGCATTCCTACTTGCTCCATGGATTCGTACTTGCTTGGGATTCAAGCAACAGGAATATTGCTCTCAATGAGATTTTATATTCAAATTACATCTAAGAGGTCCTCAGCTGCTGCTCTGCAACCAACTCCGCCAGGCAGGGCTCAGGCCTGGGCTCCGGCAGCAGCCAGCCAGTGAGTGCAGGACTCTAGTAGCTGTTCCAGAATCACAGACTGGGCTGGGGCCTGATCCCAGGCAGCTACCAGCCCAGGGCACGGGACCCTAGCTATGGCTCCGAAATCATCATCGCTGGGCCAGGTTCGGGCCTGACCCCCGGGCAGCCCCAGCTGTGAACGCATACCTGCTAAGTCACCAGGCTGCCATATCCAGCTCCAAGCCCAAGCCTGCACCCTGTACCTGGTCTAGTCTCAGGCCAGCACCCACGCTGTTGCTGACCATCTAACAACAACAGGTTACCTTTGCCCACAAACATTGATTATCCCTGACCTGGAGGCAGTGGGACAGCACCCTTCTTGGGACACCGCATTACCAAGTACCTGACAGGCATCAGACTACTTAACAATAGGAGGTTTGAATAGTACAATATAATTTTTACTGCAGAACTTTCTTTCTCTTTTTCTTTTGTCTAAATAGTAATATTACGATTATTCCTAATATACTTACTACATTCCCACTTCTTTCCTATTAATATCCTTTTCATTCTAGCACCCTCTAATATAGCTGTGTCCTTGGAAACTCATTCTCTTTTCTCATGCTGAAAACTTATTTCCTTTAATTCCCCTTTCACTACTCCTTCGACATAGTAACTCTATAGACTCACTTCCTATCTCATTAATGTTATATTATAAACCCCTCAGCATCTTCTTTTTCCACTATTTGAAATTGTGGTCCTTATGGCAAACTTATTGATTATGTAGTAGATAATTTGAACTCATATCTGTATATTATAATGCAGTTAATATCTAAATAGGTTCTATATGGTTTAAGGACACATATTGTTTATATGGGGTATTGCTAATAACAATCTCTTCAAGGTGAGATATTGGAAATCTGCAGGAACACTATAAGTCTTTACAGGGAAACTGCAATCCCTCTGCTTCACACTGCTAGAGGGGAAGATACACAAGCAACATGAGAAAACATGAGAAGAAAGTGTCCCAAACAAACCAAGATGATATATAAAGAGAACCTAAAGACAGCATGGTAGAAGGAATCTCAGAAAGGGAGTCCAGAATGTTCATAATTAAAATGATCTGAGAAGAGAATGATGTGATGAGAGAGCAGATTCAGGCTATGAATAATCAGCTAATAGAGCAATTGCAGGAAGCAAAAAATCATTTCAATAAAGAGATAGAAGTTCTGAAAAAAAAAAAACAACAACCAGAAATCCTTGAAGGAAAGAAGGAAATGAAGGAAACAATAAACCAAGTTAAAATCTCAAGAGAAAGCATAATTAACAGAATAGATCACTCGGAAGACAGAACCTCAGACAATGAAGACAAAATATTTAATCTTGAAAACCAAGTTGAACAAACAGAGAAGGTAAGGAATCATGAACGGAAACTCCAAGAAATATGGGACATCATGAAAAGGCCAAATTTAAGAATTATTGGAATTGAGGAAGGCACAGAGATACAAATCAAGGGAATGAATAAACTGTTCAATGAAATAATATCAGAAAATTTCCCAAATATGATGAATGAGATGGAAAATCAATTACACCAAATGCACAGAATTACAACAGATCCACACCAAGGCACATTATACTGAAAATACCTAACATACAAAATAAAGATAGAAATTTAAATGCTGCAAGAGAAAAGCATCAGATTACCTACAGGGGGAAACAAATATGGATATCAGCAGATTTCTCAGCCCAGACCCTGAAAGCAAGAAGGGCCTGGAACAACATATTTCAAGCTCTGAAAGAAAATGGATGCCAACCAAGAATCTTATACCCAGCAAAACTCACCTTCAGTTTTGATGACGAAATAAAATCCTTCCATGATAAACAAAAGCTTAAAGAATTCACAAAGAGAAAATCTGCCCTACAGAACATTCTCAGCAAAATATTCCAAGAGGAAGAAATGGAAAATAACACTGGAAGTCAACAAGGGGAGGAATTACCATAAAGAAATAGCCAAAGGAGAAGCCAAGTTAAGTTAAAAGCCCCAAGAAAGCTAAAATGACAGGAAATACAAGTCATATCTCAATAATAACCCTGAATGTAAATGGCCTAAACTCATCAATCAAAAGACATAGACTGGCAGACTGGATTAAAAAGAAAGACCCAATAATATGCTGCCTTCAAGAGACTCATCTCATAGAAAAACATGCCCACAGACTAAGGATGAAAGGTTGTGAAAAAACAGATCATGCACATGGACTTAGTAAAAAAGCAGGGGTTTCCATCCTCATTGCAGAGAAAGCAGACTTCATGCCAAAGTTAGTCAGAAGGGATAAAGAAGGACATTTCATACTGCTTAAAGGAAGCATAAATCAGCAAGACATAACAATCATAAATATTTATGCACCAAACAATGGTGCATCCATGTACATCAATCAGATCCTTCTCAATTTCAGGAACCAAATATACCAAAATAAAATAATGCAGGGTGACTTTAACACTCCTTTCTCACCATTGGTTAGATCTTCCAAGCAAAAATTGAACAGAGAAACCATAGAACTCAATGACACAATCACTAATTTAGACTTAACAGACATATATAGAATATTCCACACATCAAAAAGTGAATACACTTTCTTCTCAGCAGTTCATGGTTCCTTCTCTAAAATAGACCATGTGCTATGCCACAAAGCTACTCTTAGCAAATATAAAAACATAGAGATACTACTTTGTATTCTATCAGATCATAATGGAATGAAACTAGATATCAACGATAAAGTTAAACACAGAAACTACTCCAACACCTGGAGATTAAATAATATGCTTATTGAATGATGCATGGGGAACAGAAGACATTGGGGGGAAATAAAGAAATTCTTAGAGGTCAACAAGAACAAAAATACAACATATCAAAATCTCTGGGATACTATGAAAGCAGTGCTAAGAGGAAAATTCATTGCATGGAGTGCATTTAATAAAAGAATGAAAAGTCAACAAATCAATGACCTCACATTACAGCTCAAAGTCCTAGAAAAAGAGGGACAGATCATCACCAAAAGAAGTAGAAGACAGGAAATAATTAAAATCAGAGCAGAAATCAATTAAATTGAAACAAAAGAAACAATTCAAAAAATTGACAAAACAAAAA